>JACEGR010008497.1:0-36225 GCA_014170235.1 Listronotus bonariensis | reverse complement strand
AATAACGGCTTAAGAAAAAATACGGCTCTCTGATTGGTTGTAGTAGGGGTATGTTCAGAAAATATTATTTGGGTAAAAATGCAAGGAGTACATTAATACTTCCCTAAATAATTATAAAGCTCTATAGGATGGTCTTCTTGTTGAGTACACGCCTGGAAAGAATGGGACCGCTTCGGTCCTGGTCCCGGGGTATACGGGCTGACCCTGTTCACCCCTATTGACCCCTATGAACTGGCCGATCGCCTGAAACAAAATAAAAGAAAAACCGCCCAAAAAACCCAAAAATTCTAATTAAAAAACGACGTTTCGGTGGCAAGTCTGCCACCGTTGTCAAGTTAAGTTAAAAAATAAAAATAAAATATTCACTAATATCTAAATTAGAAATGATTAAAATTTAGATTATTTTTATATCTCAAACTGAAAATAGTTTGACATGTGTCATGAGTGACAAGTAACTGGTGTATTTATTATTTGTAGGACAAAAAAGGTAATAAGTTAATTGATTTTTAGTTTTCCTGAAGATACTTCAGTATCGAGCAAAGGCAACCAAGTGTTATTTAAATTAACTGAAATTGATGCTACACAATTATCTTTATTTAATAATATATACGCACTTTCTTTGATTTTGCGTTTTTTAGTAACAAGTTTCCTTTGCTAAAATACTCGAAGCATCCCAGTTTATTCTATGATTGTTATCAAATGCGTGTTGGCCGATTTTTGATTTATGAAATTCTGTGTTTTTAATGTATGATCTGTGTTCTTTTATGCGTTTAGCTAATGGTCTACAAGTTTCACCTATATAAAACTTATCGCATTCGCAAGGTATTTTATAAATGACATTTTTTGTATTTTCATTTAAGTTGTATGGTTTTGTTTTTGTTAAATGAGATCTAATGGTGTTTTGTGTTTTAAAGATTGTGCGAATATTAAATTTATTTCCTATTTGTTGAATTTTATTTGATAGTCCGGGAATGTGTGGTAAAAATAAATTTGTAATAGGTCTATTTTGATTTTGTCTTATATTTGGATTTTCAAATTCAAGAAAACAATTATTTATAAAATCAAGAGGATAATTATTTTGAATTAAAATATCTTTTAAATAATCTTTTTCATTGTTTATATTTTGATTAGAACAAATGACTTTAATTCTATCAAATAGACTTTTTACAACTCCCTTTTTAACCATTATGGGGTGATTTGAGTTAAAGTTTAAGTATCTATTTGTATGTGTAGGTTTTCTGTAAATTTTTGTTACGAAATTGTTTAAATCTTTTTTATTAAAATGTCAAGAAAAGGTAGTTGTGAGTTGTTTTCTTTTTCTAAAGTAAACCTAATAGTTGGTTCTTGTGTATTAATGTGTGTTAAAAAATGATTCAAACAGTGTTCGTCATATTGGTATATAGAAAAAATGTCATCTATATATCTCCACCAAACTAAAGGTTTATATTGATAATTCTCTACAAAATTTGACTCAAAATTTTCGATAAAAATATTACTTAATAAAGGTGATAAAGGTGAACCCATAGCCATGCCTGAAGTTTGTTTATAAAAATCAGTGTTGTATTGAAAATATGTTGTTTTGACACAAAAAGTAAGTAGCTCTATAAAGCTCTACACCTGCGCTTAAGCCCCCGCTTACACCCCGCGCTTTAACCCAAGGTTTAGGCACGGAGGGCGCAGTGCCTAACATGTTAGGATTGATAACCTTGAAATCATTGGCGAAACGTCGTCGACTATTCTTTTGCCAAGTTTCATTATTCTAAGTTTAATAATAAGGCTACAATGACCGATTTACTATAGGGTTACCGTTCTAATCGCTAATTGATATCTCTCAACTATTTTTAAACAGCTGTAACGCCTTTATGGCTAAAGATGGCGTCATGCGGTTTTCACTATTCGATAGGTATGACGTAATACTATATTTAAAAAATTTAAACCGCTCTCCCATGATGCGATGCCATTTTCTAAGTCACGTGATTTTTGACATATGACAGGTGACAGCTGACATTTGAAATTTGACAGATGACACTTATGGTTTGGCAGATAGTAGGGGCCACGCCCTAAATAACGCGTTGCGCAAGATTCCTAAATTTTAAATTACGTCAGAGATATTAGCATAATAATCTTCACCGGTGGTTGTGGATAGTGAACTGTCCTTCTTTCCCTACTGCTATGTGTGAGGTTTGCCAGGAAAATAAAGGGTATAGAGTAGGTAGCACTTACAAAGTCGATAGAAAAGGTATAGGAAACTACTATTTTAAAACCTACTGCACGTTTTTCTAAAATACGGCACTGTTTTTCTAAAATACGGCGCCGTTTTTCTAAAATACGGCACCGTTTTTCTAAAATACGGCACCGTTTTTCTAAAATACGGCAATCCCCGCTAAAGCCCGGTGCTCGCAGACTTTGGCTGCAGTCCGACAGTCGCCATGTCGTTTAACATTGTCATTTCGGGTGAATTCGTGGTTACAAAATTCACATTTAATCATAATTCTACAAAACAAGTGATAATTAAATAGCTTAAAATCATAAAAATTGTTAAAAATGCTTAATTCGTAATCTTCAAGTCAAGACCTTTCATTTGAACCTAAACAAGACTACTTTCTGACGACCCGTTCGACAAAGCGTTCGGCAAACCTTTCGGCAAACCGTTCGAATTTGTTGATTTTTTTAATAACTTGTCTGTCAATCATAACAACGGCTGTTTAAGAACTTTGAGGTTATCTGTTTAGGCCCTATTTACTCTCAAATAACATATTTATTTAGAAAAATAGTGTTAATATTAATATATTTATTAAAAATAAACTGTTTAAAAAAGAATGACTAAAATCAAACCACTCAAATAACATATATATTAAAATTTTTAATATTAATATTTGTAGATTTATAAAAATTAAATTATTAACAAAAAGAACACCTAAAATCGGTCTACTAGAAACCGAAATATACGTTAAAAACTGTTAAGGCCCTATTTACACTCAAATAACATAATTATTAAAAATTTTAGTACTAATATTTATAGGCTTTTAAAAATAAATTGTTTAAAAAAGAATGACCAAAATCGGTCTACTAGAAGCCGAAATATACGTTAAAAACTGTTTAAGCCACATTGGCAACGTGCGCAGACCCTAAAACTCATTTTCTGGCTAAACCATTATAGTTAAGTTTGCGCAAATAGCGGAAAAAGTACCTTCGGTACCCCGACTGATAACGATCTTTCATGATACCCTTTTAATGGAATACCCTATTTATTTATTGTTATCAATTGCTTGTATCAACTTTATTATGACCTGATATTATCGTTTTCTTACTCCTGTCAATTTCGGAGATATGGCATTATGCTTTTTCGAAATTAATACAAAAACGGCTAGGTATATTAAATTATCTAAAACATGATCCAACCAATATTTTTCAAAATTAGTACAGGGTTAAAACTGGACCTTCTTAATTCATGAATAGCATTTTTGCGACATTCTGTATCTCTCATATGATACCCTTTTATAAAATATTTTTTAAAAATATCCTTAAGTCTTATTTTAGGGGTTAATTTTAGGAAATATACAAAATTCTTATTTTATTATTTTTAAATATTTGACTAACTGTATTTTTTTTTTGATTATAATTATTTTTACTCCACTCATAAAAAGTTTAAGGTTATGCCAATCGTTTAACAACTAAGTTTAACCCTTGCGATCGTGGGGCCCCAGGGCTTAGGCGTGAAGCCCGGAGCCCTGGTCGTCGGGCCCTGAGCCCTAATTATTAGACGCGGGGTGAGGGCTTTTCCGTATAAATTTTAGGTTATGTTTCAATCATAACAGTGTCCGAATTTCTAGGTTATGTTGACGTCATTTTTCGCGCATGCGAATGAGCTATATAACTTTAAGGTTATGTCATAAGGCGTGGAGCGCAACCTCTGCACGTGGCGCTCGGCGTATTCTTCATAATCCGCCATGTTTACACTTCTATTGGCCGAATAATTTTTGGTTAGGCCCTATTGGTCAGGAAAAAATCACAGGTTTGCGAGATATGACAGGTGACAGCTGACAGGCGCCGTTTTTAACGCATGCGTAAGACCCTACGATACATCTCATACACGTAAGCAGACACCACGTGGTTCACGAAATATGACAGGTGACAGCTGACAGACGCCATTTTCAAGGTCACGTGATTTTTGACATATGACAGGTGACAGATGACAGATTGACCACGCCCTAAATAATGCGTCACACAAGATTCCTAAATATTACATCAGAGATTTGACGCATGCGCAGTACCCTAAAATAGGCATCGCCTAAGATTCCTCGTGGCGTCGTGAAGGGCGTCGGCGGCGTCTGTCTCGTTAAAGTGCCGCATAGTCTACTCTGGGAGATTAAATTTAAACAAAATATTATTTGGCTTTTCCCCAGAATAAAATTAAAAAGTTTATATAACATTTTAAGAAAATTAAAACTTTTATACATTATAAAGAACTATTCTGCTCTTACACAATATAATAAAAGTTAATATTACTTTAAAAGAAATAAAATAATGAACATTTTAACATTAAGTTACTTAATACAATAAAAAAATTAACGTGTCCAGAACTGGACGAACTATTAGAACACCAGATAAATTTAAAGATTTTGTTCTAATAGATTTTATTAGGGATAAATAATATTTTTATAGTAAAATGTACGCCTTAATAAAAGAAAAGAAAGTTTGTATATAGTAAGAACTGTTGTAAATGACGATTTTTGATATTGTATTGTATTTTGTAATATAATAGTTTCTTATTTATTTTTATATTGTTTTGTATAGATATGTCAACGTGTAAGAAAAAAAATGAAGAAAGCTCGTACGGGTGCATTAGCAAACATGGGTGTACTACTAAATACAAAATTATCGAAAAAAAGTAAATAAATATGAATAGGGCTGTAGACTGACACATTGTTAGATAATCATGTCAATGTCATTGTCAAAAGTTTCACTATAAATGAATACATATACTTAGTGTATTGAATAAGTGTCGATAAATGCAGAGTTAATTCCTTGATAACAGTTAAACCAAAGAAAAGAAGAACAAATTTTAATAAAAGTAATAGTTTAATAATAACGTTTTGACAGCAGGGAAAACTGATTGCATACAAAAACGTATGAAATCAGGACGCGAAAATAAATGAAATACTGGAACTGTAGTGAAGGAGTACAATTATACTACACAAGTAGTCGACTCGACGGAGAACGGCGATCACAGTGTCCGGAACACGACGGGCAGTCTGCATAATAATCTTGTCTATGCAGTTTGCTTCCCTACGCTAAGCAAGCTACCACGCACCCGCTGCTCAACGGCGATCCCGCGTAGCGCCCGTATAGGCTTCCGCCTTGTTGATGTTATAATGTGACTAGAATCTTAATAAAATGTATTTAGAAATAAAGTATGTTATTTCATAAGTAATACGGATATTACACTCTCCATCTATGATTTGATCGGTTAACGCTAGTTATCATACCAATGAAATGAATATAAAAACTGGCACGCGGACGGTATGAGCAGAAAGTGAGACCAAGTGGCACTGCTGTGGATGGAAATGCTATCCTTTTTCCACTCATTCTTACATATGACACAAATTTTTGAATTTAAGTTCCTTTGTTAACACTCGATTATACAATATGAGCAATGTGTTTTGGTTCATCGGCCGGCAACACAACAAGCACTATTAGTCACGCCTGTTTACATGCTGGTGTTTAGTTAGATTGTCTCTTTTCCTCCCATTGCCTATGTGTTATATTATTTAACTGAACCTGTATAATACTTCAATGAGCTAAAAACAGATAGTATTTCTTCTCTTAGCCACACTTTTTTAACGATTGCCGATTCGGCGTGCTTGTTCCAGTTATTCATTTAGTTTATTGGTTCATACAGGCGCGAATTGCTAAAGCGAATATTTGGCCAGAAAATTCGCGTTTTTATATATTTCATTTCCACTAGGCAACAACATTTTTTTCTAGCTTTTTAGTTTCTTTTTTAAAGAAAAGAGTTTTTTAATAGACATAATTATATGTATTCATTACCTACCCAGCAAACACTATTTGCCGGCAATGTACATTTTTCATATTGGCATTGATGGTAAAGCATTGGCAATTGGTGGAAATATTATGCCAACATCTTATACGCATTAAAAAGTCAACCCTAAATAAACACTTAATTGCCAATAAATTTTACATGCAGGCGAATTGCCGGCAAGCTTACAAAAATGGCGGCATACCAATCCTAATTAAATAAAGCACGCGTTTTTGTTGCAGGCAAATAAATATTGGATTTTTGAAGGCAAACCTTCAACGCATATTCATACTTTTAAAACCATATTATTAACATTGGCATTTAACTAACATTAAAGCAATTTTTTTGATCTGTTTTATTTATAATGGCAGCTAAACAACATTATTTTATGTTTTTACATAATTTAAAGGAAATGGCCTTTTAATAACATTTTATTGTTAAAAATCATGCAAATAAAAATTAGGTCAAACAAAATGTTTATTATGTATTTTGGAGCGAATAAAAATAAAATGATGGTAAAATTAGCTACGTTAACTTCGACCGACGGTGACCGCTTTGTGCATTTGTTTTCTACGTGGTTTTCTAGCTTTTTAGTTTCTTTTTTAAAGAAAAGAGTTTTTAATAAACCTAATTAAATGTATTCATTACCTAATAAGTGTGTGTTGTGTGATTAATTGGTGATGGCTAGTCGAGAAGGCAAGATATTCAAGTAGACTGTTAGGAGCTGTAAACATTTTGTTTAAAACTTTATTAAAAGTTTAAAAGACGTGTTAATAAAAAATATTATATATATTTAATAGTTTTTTGACATACCGATAGATGGCGTAATGGACAATAAACTACTACGTTTCTGCACTATCTTCGCTTTTTATCGTCTAAACCGTACCCATTAGACTAAAATAATTCGAGAGCGGTCTGCGGTAGGTGATCTCACTTAGCTTTGAAAGACATATCTTCGGCTAGTGTAAAAATCTGCATCTCCAAGTTGGACAGTGTTCCGAGAGATGGTACTTTGCATTGCAAGGAAATTGCATGCAGTAAGGAGTTTTTTCCTATTTTAATTTTCAAATAAAATATCGCATCATTTTAGCTTTTAAAAAAGTATATGCGACAATTTTTGTCAATAAGACGTCAGCTTGCTGCTTGGGAGTATCTGCATTTGCCCACTTTTGTGTCTTTTTGTTATCTTTTTGCCAATAACTTATTAATGATTCATGCCATCATCTTAAACGCATTTTTTGCCAATAACTTATTAATGACGGATGTCATCACTTTATCTGCAACACGTGGCCTAATAACTGCCAATTGCCCACTTTCGCGTCTTTTTGATACCTTTTTGCCAATGCCTTGCCATTAAAGAGTGTTGGCAATGCCAGTAACAACAATTTTGACATATAATACATTGTTTAAACGTCAACATAACCGATTGGCAAATACCGTTTAAGAATTGGTTCTTCGCCTAAAATTGATGAATAATACGTTAGCTTGCTGCTAGAAACCTACAAATTTCTATATTGTTTTTACTTCGGTGGTACGCTACGTCACTGGATGCTACGCTTGGGTTCTTTTGAGATTTTCCTTTTAATAATATAACATTTCTATCATTCTATTGTGACGAATAAAGGATACAGCATATTTATACAGTGAGGACTTAAAACCTGGAATAGTATCTTTTTCAGGTAAACGAAACACCTGAGTAAAAAACGCTCGGACACGTAAATTCAGTTTTTAGGTTTAAAATTTTTTGAAAGAAAAAAATTATCAGGATGTTTCAAAAACAGTAGGGCCGGTATTGACTTAATTTTTTGAAATTGCAACCTGCATATTTTGACATTTTTGGATGTTACGGACAATTCTAGACATATTTCATGTACATTGTCATATGCCTATTTTCAATTAAGGTTTAAAAAGTAACATTTTTGGCACATTAATAACTTGCAAAATTAAATCGGTCCGACACGTCGATTTTTCTACCTTACCTTTGGTACCTTAATTGTCATTTTAACTGTTGTTTTAGTGATCACTGTGTAAATTTGTGATATACTGTATGTGAACTAATCTTATTAGCTATGCTCTCGGAATGAGAAAGAATCATAATCCTTATGATTTTTGGCTGGGAAGATCGCCAAAGACCTTTGGGTGAAGTCTGTGAAATTTTTAATAACGCCCATTTAGATCGGGAGCAAGCTATTACAGAATTTACAGTCAGCAAAATTGTTAAAAAATTCCGTGAACATGGTTGTGTAAAAGACCTTTCTAGAACAGGTAGGCCAAAATTTATTATTAACGAAACTCCACATTTACCTACAATCAAGTAGCATTAAATTTAGATATCAGTAAATCATCGGTAAAAAATATTCTCAAAAATGCAAAGTATTATTCATACAAAATAGGATTAATACATGAATTAAACGAAGACGACTATGACCGCCGACTCAAGTTTTGCGATAATATGCAAGAGCGGTGCAACGAGGATCCATTTTTTTGTAGAAATATTTTATTTTCCGATGAAGCTACGTTTTTTCTTAATGTTAGTGTCAATCAACAAAACTGTAGGTATTGGTCAAAAGAGAATACTTATTGAGCTCAAGTGACTCACACGAAGTAGCCGGAAAAAAATTAATGTTTGGGGTGGAATATTTTAAGACAGCATTAAAGGCCCGTATTTTTTCAAAGAAAACTTGATTATCTAAATTTTTTGCAACTGGAGTTAATTCCTGCTTTGGCTCAACTGTATCCAGGTAATAAACCCGATTTACCCACTAGCTGTACCTGCCCGGCAGTATCTCAATGAAATATTTCCTAACGTCGTGGTCCTGTCGAGTGGCCGGCCAGATCTCCGGAATTGACTTCCCCAGATTATTTTCTATGGGGATATTTAAAAAGCAAAGTTTATTTCAATAGGCCTTCCAATATCGATGCCTTAAAAAAATCGTATAAGAGATAAAATTCGACAAATCGGTTAGGATACTGCCAAGAAGTGAACGGGCAACAGTTTCGGCACTTGTTACGTTAAAGTATGCCCCTTAATAGTTGTGTGCACTCGAATATTCGGCAGAAATTGAATGATCTTTAGTTTTCCGTACCTTAAGGGTCAAGCCTGTAGATGACTAAAAATTTTATGTGGACTAACAATTTTTTAAAAGTTAAGGTACACCAGCATGTTGGCCATAGAAAAATCCAACTCGTTACTTTTCAGCATTTTTGTGAAAAAATTACGGTTTTCGAGAAAATCGCTTGCTTAGAAGGCTGATGGAAATCAAAATATTACTTATTTTACTTCCACTTTTAGCGACATTAGACTGGGCCAAAAAACAATATTTTTTTTCAAACGGTACTGTGAAAATATAATTTATAATGATATTATTATAAGTGATCTTTTCAGTTCAGTACCGCTTGAAAAACAAATGTTTTTTTGGCTCAGTCTAAGTGATAATCTATTTTGATTCTGTTTAATAAATAAATGAAATACATTTCGTAATTTAAAATTTTTGTTTAACTAACGAGAGAAGATTTGAAATTTTTAAAACATTTTAGCTAGGACATTTTATTTTATATTTTAATTTTTCACTAAAATCTCATTTTAATCACACATTACATCATACTGTTAATTTTTAGTATTGCGACCATATATTTGAATGTCTTGAATAAATGGTTTATGAGAATGGGTTGTTGTTTTGAATAGGGCCTTTCCGCAATTCTTTGCTTTTTGCTTAATTAGCGGGTTGGGCGATCGGTTGGGTGAGAATAATTTAGGTTGGGCGCTCGCATAACCGCGCCCATCCTGGCGCCGCTACTGATTAAAAAGGTAATTAATCAAAATATTTTATATCGCATCATATATTTTAAAGCTTACTCTACCAGTAATGTAATAGCAAAACAAGCACTATTAGTAACCATGTTTACATGCCTGTATTTGCGTTAGTCTCCTTAAGCTTAACAGGCATTGCCTGTACACATATATTATGTATATTTGACGGCTGATTCTGTATATTAAACAGGGGTCATTGTTTTGGCTGTACCGCTGACACTTGCATCTTATTTTAATTAATTTGTGGTGTAATATTGGACTATGCCAGGTTGTCATAACATAAATAAGGTCTATCTTTGTCTAACAATGGGTAAGCGCATTTTTGCCAAATATCGAGATAGGCCCCTTCGTAATAACAGCGACGATATAAAATATTTCAGTTAAAAAGCTTTTTAAAATTCATAAATGGAATATGAGCAGTCAAAATTTTAAGGCATTCTAAAATTGTGCTTTATCAAAAAGCTTATACTAGATGCACAATTAAAGTCTGTCGTCTTTGAGCAATTTATTATGTCATGGTGAAAGTACAGGGTCCGGCAAAATGTATTACCTATTTTGTTTCTTTAATATAAAAAAATGTATCAGTATTCACTATGGCGATATTTTTATTTGGAAAAGTAGGCTTTGGAGAGTTTATTAAAATTGTTGACAGTTGTCAAAATGCCGCGTTGGTTAACAGAACATCGCATTTTTGTGTCGAAAAATTTATTGAATATAATTCCATTATAGCCGTTCAAAGGTGTTTTCGACGTCAATTTAATGACCGACAGTGTCCGCAGCGGAAGACCATTACAGTTTGGATTCGTAAATGGAGGACAGGAGGATCCGTTTTAGACAAGAAGTCAAGTGGGCGGCCAAGATCTGCCTGCAATGCACTGAACGAAGACAGAGTTAGAAATGCAATTATCGCTAGTCCCAAAAAATCTGTTGTTAAACATGCTACTGTTTTAAATTTATCTGAGCGAAGTACACGAAGAATGTTAAAAAAATGAATTTTCACCCATACAAGATCGCAATTGTTCAAGAAATAAATCATCAGGATAAGATTAATAGACTTGAGTTCTGTCGCCTTCTTCGTACCAATTATCAAGGTATTGAAAACAATATGTTTATGAGCGATGAGGCCCACTTTTATTTAAACGGAGATGTAAATAAACAGAATTGTCGTTACTGGGCTCAAGAGAATCCACGCGAAATTCATCAGCGTCCATTACATTGTCCCAAAGTAACTGTATGGTGCGCCATCTCCTCGTCTAGGATAATCGGACCTTATTTTTTGAGGAAAATGGTCAGACAGTAACAGTTACTGCCGCACGCTATGTTCAAATGTTGCAGATATTCTTCTTACCGCAAATTCAAAATGAAATTGGACATTACTGGTTTCAACAGGATGGCGCAACAAGCCATACGGCAAGAATAAGCATGGATATTTTGCGACAATCCTTTCCAAACAGACTGATTTCTAAGAATGGTACCATTCCTTGGCCAGCAAGATCGCCCGACCTTTCAGCACCAGATTATTTTCTCTGGGGCTATTTAAAACATAAAGTGTTTGCCAATAAACCTAGAAATGTAAGGGAGCTAAAAACAAATATTGCCAATGAAATCCACGCTATTTCTAGGCAAGTTCTTCAAAATGTAATGAGAAAATTTATGAACCAGTTAGAAGAATGTATTGAAGAGGGTGGCGGTCATTTGCGGCACACCATATTCAAAGCATAATAAACTCCCATCTTTCTTGTTTAAGAATACATGTTCCTTTGTTTTGTTTTTAAAGTTAATAAATTTTTATAAGCAATTTAAAATGGGTTGTTCATTTTGCCGGACCCTGTATTAAACAGTTAATATTTTTCTACCGACACTAACTTTATTATTTTGTTCGGGGTTTTAATTAAAAAAGTTATTGTCATTCTCAAAATTCGGCATATTGTTAAATTTTAAAGCACAGAGAAAACCAGGATCAGATTTTTATTGTCCGAGTACTTTGGAAAAAAAAACAAAAAAATGTGATTTAAAGATTTTACAGGAAACTACTTCCAAAATGCAATTTTTAGATAAACTTTTCCTTTCATTTCAGTTTCACTTTTGGCGCGATAGTCTTAGGGCGGTGGCTGCATGAGGTGCATCGACCTCAAATTGCCACCCTGTTCCCCCGTTTGTTTTCCATCCCCGTCACGGTAGTCTTTCCCTACGAGTTTGCCGCGCCGAGGTTACTATGGGTTACTACCCTTCGTCCTTCGTTAAATTGAAAGGCCTGACAAGTTAGAGTGTATTATGATTTTAAATTAAAGAAACATTAAGACGGTTAGTTAATAATTCTCTTTTGTTAAATATAGTTTTATTATTATAGGTAAAAAAATTAAAAACGAAAAAAATTTATACGTAAGACATATGGTTTAAAGGTGTTTTGACAGGTATATGTATGATTCTGAAACAGATGTATTTTTTTTAACAAAAGAGAAAAGTTTCACACACACTAAATTTAGTAAAATTCGTAACTTTATAAATTATTAATATTCAAATGGTATTCGTCGTTGTGGACTACTTCAATTACGAATATAAAAAATATAAAATAAGTATTTCCTTAAATTTCTATATATCTATTTTTTGTATGGTTCAGAAAAATGCAACTAAAAAGCGCTAACTTACCAAGATGCGGAAAAAAAAACAAATTAAAATATGCATAATAGTCAAAAAGCCAGTGAACTTAATACATTTTATTTAATTAAATCTAAATTAGCCTCCTAATACTATTAATTTATGTAACAAGTGCATACAGTGATACTTTTATTTACGAATGGGAAGTTTGATAGCACAAGCCGTTAGACGAGTGCGGCAATCCCATGAGTAAAAAGGCACTTTATGCATGTATTACATACTATATTTTTCTACGACCGTATAAAGATTTCCCAAATTTCCAATTTATACATGTTTTATTTATTTCAGCTTAATAATTTTAATTTTTGCTGCATAGTCATTATATTGCAACAAAAATCATAACCTTCCTATTTTTTAAAATGCTCTTCATAACTATGCCGTGATTTAATTTTAGAAAATTGTATGTAGGTACTTACTTTTTGTAAAAATAATACTGAAACAGTATAAATTCCTCCATCCAAATTCATTATTACTATTAATTTTCAATAATTTCCATTAAATTTATTTGCAAACTCTCAAATTTTAAAACTAAGTGACACATAAACTAAAAGAAATAATGACAAAATCAAAGGTAACTTGCCCGTTTGGTTCAGTTGATGTCGCGTTTACTGTTACATTGCATAAATTGATATTTAAGTTTATTGTAGTAGGCATGAAAACGAAACACTAATATAAAGTGTGAAAAATAGCTTTGAAGTATTAAAAAAGTTACTTCTTTTAACACTTTATGTAGTGTACCAGAATGAAGTATTTTATCATCATGTTAACGATTTAAAAATCTGCATTTTTTTTAACGGTCGTGGAAAAAATAAATTATACCACCAAATCACAACAAAACGGGTAAATAATATTTAGGATATTTCAAAGTATTATATTTTTAATAAACATATGTATATCTTGAAAACGACGAAAAATCTGAAGTACGGCGAATCTGCATTACGACAATTTTGAGGTACGTCTAATTTGGAACACGCTGAATTCGGAACGAATGATTTTAAATACTTAGTTTAGTTTATCTCTTAATGTATTCCTTTGCCCCAGGGCCCTTGGTTACCCAGCTACGACACTGCTGATATGTAAAGTTATAGTATTATATAGTATTTTAGATCAATGCTGATATTCCTGGTTAAACGTACCAGTCCAAGAGCCCGTGAGCAGCGGACCTGCGTTATTTTGTAAAAGCTTAAAGTTTGTCAGTGCATCCTCCCAACATAGGTAAAAGCAATGGTAGACTATAATGTTTCACTCATAGTGGCTTTGATAGGTACCAGGTACTAAAAGTTAATAAATTAAAACTTACCTCTTATTTTGTAAAAGCTGAATTTTATATATTATGTTACTTCGATACCTATTAGAAGATATTTCCTCAGTCGCCAGACAGTGTTGACAGTTCCAACTCCAATCCCTTGGCAGACAAACACTTTGGGGTAGCCCAATGGTCCGAGGAAGACCACTATTTTTGTTATCTAACAAGATATGACAAAAAGTCTTAAATAAGAGTTGTAAGGTTTGCAAATAGGCATGTCCTAAAGAAAATTCCTTGTATACAGAGTAACCCAAAAAAGTTAATGCTGTGAGGGTAGTTTTTAAAAATTATTGAGTATTGAGGTACACAAAGTATCCCTACATATATATATATATATATATATATATATATATATATATATATATATATATATATATACTAACCAGAACATGCCTATTTGGAAACTGTACAACTCTTATATAAGCCTTTTTTTGTTATATCTTGTAAAATAACAGAAAGATTGGACTTCCTCGGCCACCCCAAAATGTTTGTCTGCCAAGGGATTGGAACTGTCAAAACTGTCTGGCGACTGAGGAAACATTTTCTGATAGGTACCCAAGTCACATACATAAAATTCATCTTTTAAAAAATGACGAAAGTTAAGTTTTTATTTATTAACCTTTGGTACCTGGTACCTGTCAAAGCTATTATGAGTCAAACTTTATAGCCTACCATTGCTTCTACCTATGTATTTTAGGAGCATGCATTGACAAACTTTCAGCTTTTACAAAATAACGCACTATAGTACAGTTTGATAGACTATTCTATGTTACCGAACGACTCACGTGCACGTGAATTTTTATATTAAGATTTTAAAAAATAGGGTTAAAAATAAAAAATGTCAGTTTTGTAAAGTTTAACAATGTGTACCTATGTGTATTAGGTAGTAGGTAGGTATTCACCTAATTAAGTAAATTAATAAGAATAAAATATTACCATGTGTTAAGGGTTTTAATATTTAAGGGTATATAACATAGAAGTAAAACTATATTAAAATACTTTTTCACACTACTCCAATAGTTAAAAACTTTGCTATCCGGCTTCCAGGTCTAAATTCGTCCTTGACGTGTTTATCCTACGTTGCCGCAGTTTTAAAAATATAATACCTTTAACGAAAAACTACATTATGGTAGGTATAATATGATTTTTGGTCATACAGTGATGAATGTATTTAAGCCTGAAAATGAAAATCAACAATATTAATTTATTAATAATATAATACATTGGCAAGCGGGTTACAAAACAACAAAAAATCTGATAATTAAAAATAACAACGAAGTAAGCAAAGGACTGATACTATATTAGATATTTATTTTTATATTGATTAAAAAAGGCTGAAAATTAAAGTGGTCACTGGATATCTACTGGATATCTATAAATCATATATTAACAGTTAACACAGTACCCTGTTAACACGGTGAGTATCAATTAGGTCCATGGACTAAATCGACGACATGTTTTTAATATACAGGTATACCTATACCCCAACTTTGTAGATCAATTAAATTAATATTTAATTTACATACATGTATTCAAATAGCAAATTGTAATTAATTTTTTATGTATTTACATAAAGAAAAAACAAAGTTCGTGTGATGTCATTTAGACCTTGAACAATAAATTTGGTTCATCTAGTGTAAACAAGGGTAATAAATTGAAATTCCATTGATTTAAAAACATTTTCATAGGTAATGTTGTATAGGGCCGTCTTCTTGACATACAAGATTTATAAGAATTTTATGTCCTTCAAAAACCAAGGTAACAGTGTTTCAAACCCCTTTTTTTTGTACAAAACAAGAAACTTATACATTTCGTATTAATTATTGTAGGTAAAGCTTTCACCCATTTAATAATTTTTTTCAGCAATTTTATAAACATGATGTTTGAAGGATTTACATATCATATTTTAATGTTCTTGGCTGTTACTTAATATCTTGTAATGCATGTTTTTTAATAAATATTGTTCCTATAAATTTAATTAAAAAAATTAACTACCATTTATGATAAGTGATTTATCATTAAATCATTATGCATCCATGAAAGTTATTATCTCTACTAAATAATAGGAAAAAAGGATAGCAGGAACTAGGACAAGAAATTAAAGATGTGACATTTTATTCATGATTTTGACTCTTTATCAAACTTCCAAATATAACATCATCTGCCAATTTATTATGAGGTACTGTTGAACAATGAACGCTAGTCTAAGAAGGACTTAATATACATTTGTTTAAATAAATAAATACAAAATGTATATTATTTTTAATAATTGTTGTTTATTAACAATAATTTAAAAAATAGTATTCCTTCATATTTTTAAAGAATTAAACAGTATACTTCAAAATTTTGGCAACAATGGTTTCTCCTAGAAAGCAGCAGCCCCTACAAACCCTTCTCTTTACACGAACATTTCATCCCCATTGGCGTCAGTAGGCAGCCATCACAAAACAGGCGGCTCCTCGGTACGAAGCGTTCGTTCACCCCTCGGGATTGAAATACACTTTTATTTTAAACTTTGCAAAACGCGTATATTGAGCTTAGGTGGTATACATGCATAAAATAAAGATCATGATATTGTGTACCTAGAATGTTTGCTTTTTTACTACTTTATTAGAAATTATTTAATGGTATTACGACAATAATTGGCGTTTTAAATTCACCTTGTTTGTTACTTTAAGAACAACCAACCACTAGTTTATAAACCAATTTAATTAAAACAAGCAAAGGAGAAGGGTTAATAAGGACCATTTTTCGCCCATCAGCTACTTAACCCTTTTATAGGGCAAAAAAATTGTTTTGGTGGGAGATTATTATCCCAAGACCTATAAAGGGTTAATGTGATATATTTCATTTATAGCGTACCTTAGGACAAATACCAAAAACAATATTTTTAATTAAAATCCTGTAACTGGGAAGACACATAAAACCACATCAAATTAATTAAGTAGGACACCAAAAACAAGATATATTTTTAAATATTTTTGATATTAAAAATGTGAAAATAACCGAAAATAATTACAAACACACACTTTGAGCAATAGGTTTTTAATCTTAATTGCCAAAACCATTTTTTCCAAAAGTTCCAAACAATTACGGAATCCAACACTATCAATATTGTGATCATGTTTTTAGTAAATGATGCATGAAAACATTTTAAAAGAATCCAAAAACGGTAGCCATCATTATAGATTTAAATAAAGGTCTTCGTTTAGGCAACATTCTTAGTTTTGAGGACTAAATGTTGGGCCTTTCTTATTCAAAAATACAGTTAAAATCTGGTATAAATCGTAAAACTGTCTCGATTTATCAACGTCTAACGCATTTTTGAAACCTTTATATTGGTTAAAAAGCCGCCGACACACATTTGATGTATTTTGAAAACGAGATACTAATAAATGTAGTTTTAGGTTTCTATGTGGTGTCGAATCGATATTTTTTTGTTAGAACAAATACGGAAATCACTTTCTTCTTCTCAAATTTATTTACAAGAAACGTACTCATTTAAAAGACCTAAGGTACTCATTTAAAAGACCTAAGGTACTCATTTAAAAGACCAACTAAGGCCACCTTAAAAAGTTTTATTTTATTTTTTGAAAACCGAGCAACAAAATAAGTTCAAAAATAATACCTTTTGAATGTTTCCTTAATATTTATGTATGAATTTTAGCTGAAAGTAAAAGTGACTGTTAGTGGCCCCATTTAGATCAATCTGTTTATAATAAAGCCATTTCTTAAAAAAATCTAAAACAAGTTAATACCTTATGGAAAAATATCTTTAAATTTTTTAGAAAGCTATTTTTAGAAAACTGTTAATCTTTTATTTCAAAAATTGTTAAAAAATACAGAAACAAAATATGTATTACTAATTTAAACATTGGAGACAGATGAGCTGCTGCTTATCCTTTTAAGTTAGTTTAATGGATGCCGCATGCATAGAAGTAAATATAAAAACATCTATGCAAATCTAAAAAAAAATCATTACCATATCCCACCACCACAGACATTTCCTAATAAGGGCAGTGTATAGTGGCCACTATGTTGTCAAACAGGTGGCTTTATGGGGAACATTGTAACTAAAAAGAAAAACTTATTTTTATATAAAAACAAAGAATATAAACACGTTGTAAAGTAAATTCATACTTATACCGTTCTGACTTAAGGACTTCGATTATATTGCCTCCAATAAATCTTCCGACCGGCCGGCAGACTCCGTCCAGCTGCAGGCAGGGCCGGAGTGGACTTTTTACTTTTACATTGAGAAGCAATTGAAATATTGATAGATAGATATAAATTGTTGCAATTTACAATTTGAATTTTTAAGGAAATAATATGAATAATATGGTTACCTACCTAATTAAGTAAAGGTATAATGAAAACTACTTGGCCTTTTGTGTAATTTGATAAATAGGTACAGGTAGGTAGGTACCTTAAAAATAAATTTCGGTAGGCAAAAATCAATTGTAATAAAAATAAAGGTAAACCCAATATACATTAATTACCTATATCTACCTGAATCTTTTAAAAAGGAGTTTGGGTATATATATGCCCTTAGAACAGTAAATGGCTTAGTATTTTCCAAAATGTGGCGAACGTGGAGTGAATCTGACGATGAAGCAAGCGACAACGAGCAGCAAGCAAATAGTACAGCAAGCAGCAAGAGAAAGCTACTTTCTGTTGATGCTAAAGAAATTGTAAAGAATGTATATTAAACTTTAAGAAACGATGTTTCCATACAAGCAGCTTTGGAAGAAACGTGCAGGTTAACGAAAATATCAAAGTCTACCATACGCGATATTGTTAAAAAACCGATAGTCAAGAGAAAGAAAAGATGCGATTCTGGTACTGCCACAAAACTTAATGTAAGTGATAAAGACCTAATTCGACGAAAAATCTATAAAATGTATGAAGAGCAAAATGCACCAACATTGGACACCTTAATGAAGAGACTAGAAATGGACGAAAGTGGCATACAGTGTGGCAGAACAACATTGTGGAAGACTGTGAAAAACTAAGATTCAAATTTAGGAAGATCGACAAAAAACAAGTGCTGATGGAATCGCAACGACTTTGGAAATGGAGATTAGAATATCTTACGAAAATAGATATGTATAGAAGTCAAGGAAGGTCGATCATTTACTTGGACGAAACGTGGTACGATACCCATGACACGCCATCAAAAGGTTGGGACGATTCAAGTGGTAAATGTAACACAAAAGCACCATCCAACAGAGGTAAGCGGATAACAATTATACATGCGGGATCAAAAGACGGATGGGTTCCAAATGCTTTATCACTGAGTTCAAAAAATATAAAAGACTCTTCTCTTGACTACCATGACGACACAACTGCACATTTATTTGAAGACTGGTTTAAAAATAAGTTAATTCCCAATATTCCTCCTCAAAGTGTTATTGTTATGGATAACGCTAGCTATTATAGTAGGCAATTAAACAAACACCCTTGTTCAAGCGGCACCAAAGCAATTATTCAAGAATTTATGCACGCCAATAATATTTATATTCATGAAAACTATTTAAAAAACAATTACTTGAAGTATTAAAATGTTATAATATAGAGAAAAAATATGTTTGTGGTGAGTTTGCAAATAGCATGGGACATCAATTGAAATCGCAAGTTAGACGTAACAACAGTTCACCGACTTTAAATAGTTTTGTATTAGGCATTATCACCAGGGAAATAGATAAAATACAAGTAAATAGTTGGAGCCACAGTGTAGATCACGTAATTAAAGTTGGAACAATCATATACCACACTTTCAAGTCATGTTAAGGAGTTAATTATACAGTTAGGGGATGATAGTGATAGTGACACTGATTTAATTGAATAGGTCCTAATAATAATTATAAGTTGTAATATTTTTAGATACTTTTTATATTGTATTTTTAAAAGCTTCCTATTTATATATTTTTTTAAATGACTAAGTAGGTATAATTTATTTTTTTAAACATTGCCATCACGTGACTTTTTGACGCAATTATCAACGACAAGTAAATTATATTCTTTCTTTGTCATTCTTCATAAACATTAAACGACAATATAAACGAAAGCGATGTCGAAAAACGCTATTAGAAAGTCGTCAGTTAGTCACGTGATGACAATGTTTAAAAAAATAAATTATAGTATCCTTAGTTATATTTTATAAATAATATTTTTGTTCCTATTAATAATAAAATATGTGATTATCAATGTGTTTCTATTTTTTCCTATAAAAAAGTAAATTCCACCCTGTTCCGTTCAAATTTTATAGCAGGTAACACCTGGCTAAAGCGCCGGCCGACAATACGGGACAAAAGGGTCGTTTCTTGGCCTCAAGAAGTGAGAACGGAATAAGTATGAATGTACTTTACTTACCAAATCTTTTACTTAACCCTTAAACGACAACATAAACTTTTTCATACATAAACGACAACAGGGGTCGCATACGACCCCATGAAGAATTACTGATATTTTAGTAAAGCATTAAGTCTTTCAATTTTGTTTTATCGGTCTGTCTTGTATATCTTTATGCTTTTGAAAAGTGTACCTTATTTCTACGTAGTTTTTCGTTGAATTAGTAACAATTTTATGCAGCATGTTGTCCTCAAATAGCTTTTTACTCAGTTTTTGTTCTTTTAGGTTTAGGAAGATGCTAAATCTATTTTTTTCCTGTTCGTGTAGATTAAAAAAGGTGTAGAGTGCCATCTGTAACCACTGGTTCCATTAATTACTATGTTGTAGATGTGCTAAAGGTATTTCATTATCACGATTCATTTTCAGTTGTTTCAATCACTATTTCGACTGCCTTCACTTCTTCTTCTTCATATTCTTTAAATTTACTTCCAATATCACTTAAGTCATAATTATTATTGTTAATAATCTTATTAGTTTCTCTATGTCGTCTTTCAATCTTTTTTAATTATTTTTAACTTCAATATTCTTTATTGTTAGACATGTTTTTTTTAATTACGAAAACTACAACATGCATTATGAATCTCTTTTTGCAGCATTATGTTTATTTTAAATAAAAAACTTTTATTTATTAAAGGTAACCCGTAAAAATAAATAATCATATTATTGAACTTGTATGGAAAATTATTTATTTCCATCCCTTAATTAAATTTCCGCAAACCAACAAAAATATTACGATATAAACCGCAGTAATAGTAAATTATTTTAATATATTTTGCTTTTTGGTGTCGTTCATGGGCGTAGCCAGGTACCGCCAGGAGGGGGCAGTTTTTTAATCGTTTACATGAAGTTAAAGTACTGTATTCTAGTACACCTAGTTTCCAGTAGTTTATAACTATGGATTTATTATCTAATTTTAGAGAATTGTATGTACTTACTTTTTGTAAAAATAATACTAAAAGTCATTCAAATTCATTAATACTATTAATTTTAAATAATTTTTAATTAAATTTATTTGCAAACTGTCAAATTTTAAAACTAGTGACACATGAACTAAAAGAAATAATGACTAAATCAAAGGTAACCTGACCGTTTGGTTCAGTTGTTGTCGCGTTTACTGTTACATTGCATAAATTGATATTTAAGTTTATCGCAGTAGTCTTGAAACAAAACACTAATTCAAAGTGTTAAAAAGTTACTTTTTTAACACTTCGAAGCTTTTTTCCACTTTGAAATAGTGTTTGTTTCAATGCCTACTACAACATGCTTAAATATCAATTTATGCAATGTAACAGTAAACGCGACATCAACTGAACCAAACGGTCAAGCTACCTTTGATTTCGTCATTATTTCTTTTAGTTCATGTGTCACTAGTTTTAAAATTTGACAGCGTGCAAATAAATTAAATAGAAATTATAGAAAATTAATAATAATATTGAATTTGGATAACTAAGAAATTAAAAAGGAAATTATACCGTTTTTATATTATTTGTACAAAAGTTGGTACATACAATTTTTTAAAATTAAATAATAAATGCTTAGGTATGAAGAAAATAATTGTCTCTTAAAAGACAAGGAGGGTATGATTTTTGTTGCAATAAAATGGCTGTGCTGCAAAAATAAAAATTAATAGGTTTAGATAAATTAAACATGTATAAAATAGTATTTTGGGAAATTTTTATACGATGTAAAAATATAGTATGTAATACATGCATAAAGTATCTTTTTTACTCTTGGGAAAGCCACACTCGCCTGAAGGCTCGTGCTGTCAAACTTCCCATTTATAAAAAAAAGTGTCACTTTATGCACTTGTTGCAAAAATTACTATTTGTTAATGTTAAAATGATACGTAGATTTAAGGAATCCGCAACGATAAAGATATTAAAAATATACAGTGTGTTTCTTAATGGCAGTTAAAAAAAAATAAAGGCATTTTTAGGAGCCTATTACTTACTACTTCACCGAAAAATAGCCGTAAGAGCTTTTTAAAACATTTAATTTTTGAAAGCAGAAGTATTAAAATATGACATGTGAGGTATGACATATACAATTGAAGAAAGATAAAATATATCGATGGTGCCATTTAAAATTCAAAAATATCAGCTATTTCCGGGTAAACTATCAAGCAATGCACGTGTGCACTTATACCAAAATGAAAAAAGTGTCCCCCTTTTATCAGATCTCCTTTCTTGGTTGTCAACAATATTAGTTTTCCTTTGCCTGCCCCCGCCCCTCCCAACAAAATCCTGTCTAGGCCCATGGTGACGTTATCGTATAAAAACGTAGAGAATCTAATTGTATTGACTTCCGCATATGTTCTTTAAGGCGTAGTAAGTTCCCAATGGGTGGTATGAATAAAAATGGAGTAGGTACTAATACTCCGAGTATTAGCATTTACTTCAAAATTAAAGTAGCTATTATATTAAGAAGCATCTACTTTAATTTGAGCAGTAGTAAATTCCGAAGAAATTAAAGTAGATGCTTATTAATATAGTACCTACTTCAGTTTTGAAGTAAATACTTCGAAGTAAATGCTAATACTCGGAGTATTAGCACCTACTTTATTTTTATTCATACCACCCGATATCTTTCTGCCTAAAGAAGCGTGGATTTCATAATTACCTAAAATATACAGGGTGTTAACAAAGAAGATACTACTAGTTATTTTGTGGTGTTAATTAGCAGGGCCGTACCCACAATATGATCTTAGTGGGATAAAAGCTAAAGACAGACGTATGTACAAAGTATATCCCCCTGCAAGATTACTTTGCCAGTTCCAGAGAACAACTCATTAAATGGGTCTTTTTTGTGGTTTAGAAGGGGAAGGGGGAAATTTAAACCATTGCCCCCATCCTTTATACGGCTCTCTTAATTAACTGCTGGTATTTAATTTATTAGACAATTCTTTAAGAAATTGTAGTATTATAGCGGAGTGGAGACAGGCAAAAAAAATCACTATTCTATTTATCCCAACGTTTCGTGGGTGGATTGCAAGTTTATCAAGGGTCTATAATTAAAAAAGACACATTATAAAACTATTTCGTCACACGGACAAAATATTTTACAACACCAAAAAACACTTTTAAAAAATATTGGCAGGCAAAAAAGGCGAAGGAATAACTATGAGGATGTCAGCATGAAAGTCAGCAATTAGATATTACTTAAAATTCCTAAAAAGTGAGAAAGAGAAAGGGCAACAGTAGAAAACATTTGAATGTATGCTCCCATTTCCGGAAAAATGTCACTACGGCACTACGACCCTAAGACGCGTTAAAATTTAGGAAGAAAATGAATTGCTTAAAAAGGATTTAATGTATTTCTTTTTTGTCTTTTTTTTATGATATCACAACAAAATATAATAAAAAAATAAAAGTATTAAATAAAAAAAATTATTAAAATAAAAATAAAATATCACATTTTTTAAACATTGACATGTTGAACAACTGTTGTGATAATACCATGTAAAAAGGCAAAAATTAAAAGCATCAAATCTTATTTAGGCAATTCAACTTTCTAATATTAGAGCGTCTTAGGGCTGTAGAGCCGTAATGACACTTTTCCGGACATGGGTCCCTATACTCCATTGTTTTCTACTGTTGCCCTGAATAATCTCTAGAAGTTTGATCCCATAGTTTTGAAACACCATGTATATAAGTGCAGATGCCGATGGAGACGACACTGGACCTAAAAAAATTAAAAAGTTAGAGTTAAATGAGCCCCTTAATCAGAGTTGGGACGTATTCCAATAGTATACGAAAACATTTTTGTGTTTGGTATTCGGTATTCGGGAGAATACTTTGTTGGTTAGTATTCGGGATTCTGTATTCGAATACTTTAGAAGTATTGGACGAGTACTTTTTTCAGTATTCGAATACCCGCGTTCCGAGTATTCGAATACCGAAATGTGTAAGCAGTATTCGAAGAACAAAATTGTCATGATTAAAATACGAAAAGGGAAGAAAAATAGGGAAAAAATGAGGTAAGAACCTGTTTTTGCTCTTTAAATTTTTTAATCGTAGGTTTTTTTAAACAGTATTCGAATCTTTTCGTTTCTAGTATTCGAATACCGATTCCGAGTGTTCATGAATACCGTGTATTCGAATACTTTTTTCTTCCAAGTATTCAAATATTCGGTTTTTAAATACTTTCTTTTTTCGGTATTCGTATTCGTATTCGAATACCGATTTTCAGTATTCGACCAAACCCTGCCCTTAATACAATAAATAATACGTTCCCAAATGACAAAAAAATAATTGTTGAAATTTTAGAAACTGTTAAGCTTGCTTTTATCAATTTTTCCAAATATAAAAAATAAATAAAAAAGGGACATGGGCGATATCGGGGTTGATAAAAAAGAGTCATTTACTAGAAATTTTAATGTAGTATGTATGGCCAGCAATTCTTCTACCTTAACATTTTTTTTGTAAATATGGATATCAGAATTACACCGCTGGATAACTGAGATGGTGATCACGGAGGTGATGTGCGCAATTAGTGGGGGGCTTAGTCCCCCGGGATGGCGATTACCCCTCCCAAAATTATTGCACATTTAAAGTATATTAGTGTTTTTCGGCAAATATACTCTATAAACAGGGGCTTAAGCTCCCCCAAAATCAGATGCTAGTTGCGACACTGACGGAGGTGATGAAATGTGAACTCAAATCACACAGATTTTTAGTCATTCTAGAAATAAAACAACAATCTGATTTACTATGTTTTTTTACCCCTATTATATTAATGATAAAAAAATCAATATTTTAAAAATATGTTTCCGGAAAAAAGTGGCACCTTCGCCTTCGTTGACCTTGCAGGGCACAGCGAAAACTAAAAGGGATAGAACAAATCTGATTGCGCAATCTTTATTTCAATTTTTAAAACAAATTTAATGATAAATGTAAATCATAACTAACTAGATTCGTTTTAAAGATACAGAGTGTTTTTTAAATTTTGCCCATTTGGCCAAGAACTTATAATCCGCTTGATATTAAAGATAAAAAAAAATGTAAATATAAAGTTTGGAATTCTTACGTAGAGTTCAGTGGCGTACCTATATTGTTTTTAATGACCTAAAAGTAATAATATAAAGTTGTTTTGTTTAAGAGAACACCTTGTATATTTTATTTTCGATACCTAATAAAATGACAAATAGTTTGGATAGGTATTTTCAAGAATATGAGTACCGGGTGTTTCTCACAGATGGTTTCCCTCTATAACTTTTTTACTTTTTGGGCTAAAAGTACTAAATTTAATATATCGGTATTTGACATACTGATTGGATAAATTAATCTATTTACTTGTTTTTAATTACTTTCGGTTTAACCGGAAATGACTCCTTTCTATCAAAATAAGATAAAATATACCGGTGATCCATTTAAAATTTTAAAGTAGCAGTAATTTTTGGTTAAACCAGAAGTAATAGAAAGCAATTGGATAGACCAATCCATCCAAAATTATGTGAAATAACGATATACCAATTTTTATTTTTCTATCTGAAAAGGTAAAAAGTTAACCCACCAGTGAGAAACACCTGGTATACCTAATAATAAAATGTATATATATGTTATCCAACAAACAAAATTACTTGGCCTATTTTCTTTATAAATAAAACCAATACAAAGTGTTAAAGCCGGTTCTGTTGATAACCTGTGATCAGCTGTTGATTATTTTCGAGCAGTCTGTAAAATCTCACTACGCATGACAACTAGCACCCTGTGCGAAGCCTATGCAAGGGTATTCATCCATATTATTCTTTAAATCATTGGGTCTACGTTGGAATAAAATAAAAATGGGGGTTCACAAGTTGTAAGTGGGGTTCCACGAAATTCATTATTAATTTATTATTAAAATTATCTGGTTTTGATAGTAAGGAACGGAAACGGAAGTGGCAAATATGCTTTAAAAAGAGGAATTACTCGAGCTTTGCACCTATGAAGAGCTGAAGGTGCAAAGTCTATCAAACATTTTGGTTGCAGGCAGAAATAGCCGAAGAATGCTGAGGAAAATTGCGAGAAAACTTTTGATAGCGTTTTCATATCTTGTCGAAAAATTTTTTTGTGTCGTTAAAAACTTATTAACAAAAAGAGAGATTAAACATCACAGAACGGGGAGATTTGCGGTTAATCCTTACAAAACTGAAGCCATATATTGATAATTTGCTGTCAATCCATCAAGTACATTCCTCTCGTTAAACTTATGAGTATTTTAAAGTTAGAACCTATTAACATAATAAAAAATAAAAAAATATATACATCAAATTTTTTCTACACCCTATCAAAGGCAAGGTATTAATAATGTAGATAGATCATACTTTATGGGTACACTTGTCGGGTTAAAAACCTATTTTTTCCTTGGTCAACCATAATTACTTCTTGATTATTTTCAATTTTAAAAATGACCTTTGGTAAGTTATGTTAAATAATAACTACAGCTAAATTTGAGAATGATTATTTTTAAAAAGATAATGGAGCAAGCTAAATGCAAGACTACAATTTTAAACACCTATTAGGTTAAACCGTTGTTTAAACATAGCATTTTTATATCGGGTGCCCACGAATTTACTAGCAAGCCTGTCACTTTCTTAAAAATTGTTGCAAGATTTTAAAATTTTGGTCGGATATATGGTTGGATAAGACGCATATTTTTGAAGTGTCAAATTTTATGCGGCACTTCCGGTTTAACCGGAAGTGCTCTCTAATTTGCTTTTAAATTAAACACCTTATATTTTTTCAAAAAATTAATTCTACGGGCAGGTTCAGGAAAATACCACATGTACCACAAGTTATACCCATCGTAATTCGTTTTTGAGAAAATGACATTTAAAAATGTTATGATAACCGCCATTTTTATCGATTTGTTAAAAAACAAATGATGGTAGAAAAGGGCCAATGCCATGGGCGCCGGCAGGATGACTTACAGGGGGTGCAAAAAATTAAAAATTTTGAGGACCAAGGAAAGAAAATTTAAAGAGAATGAAAAAGGTCTTTACCTTTAGAGAAGAACTTTATCATAAATTTTCTCTTTTATTGCTATAGTACGCCGCGCACATACAATAACCAGATAGGGGTGGAAAATCGTTTCAAGACCAAAGAAATTGATATTTACTTAACAAAACGTACATTTTCTGACACTAACCAAAGCCAGGGGTGCAAGTGCACCCCGTTGCACCCTCCCGGCGCCCATGGCTGATTTTTTACACATTATTAAACCTCATAGCGGGTGTTTCTCATAGGTGATTCCCCCTATAACTTTTTTACCTTTCAAGATAAAATAATTCTTAACTAACCATATACTCAATAAAAATATAAATTTAGGACAACATTATGAATTTATTATATGTTCTGCAAATATCAGTCAGTCACAAAAAAAAGACTATTTAATTTATAATTCAATGGCTAATTGACTTAAAATAAACTGTTTTAGTCTAATTATGGCACTCTGGATTGAAATTTAAAAAATAAAATTTTGACAGCAGAAATGACAAAAAATTACATGTGAGGTGTCATTGTATTCAGAATGTTATATTCTATTGAAATAAGATTAAATATGCCCGTGGTGCCATTTAATATATGGACGTAGCAGTCATTTTTAGTTAAACTTGAAGTAATAGATAAAAAGTAAATACATAATATAGATTAATTAATCCACAATTATGTCAAATAACGATATAACAAATTTCAATTTGAGGAAAAGAGACAATCTAACGTGAATACCGGCAGGTAACATTTCGTATTGGATGATTCATCCTACATCCCTTATTGTTGCTTTATTGGCTGATATACCTTTAGCTATTGCTTATAAAGTATAATCCTTAAGAGTAGATAAAATTAAAAACAAGCAGTATTATGCATGACGTATAACGATCAACCAAATGGTAATAACTCGTCATTAATAAACCTTTTTTTAATAACTTTTTAATAACTTCTAAAAAACGGATTTTGACCCTTTTTATGTACTTATTACCAAGAAAATATAAAACATTTGAATTTTGTATCCGTATTTTAATGTGGCTTTATTACTAGTCTGGAGAAACTTTAATATAAGCGAAACATAAATGAATAACCCTTTTTAAAGAAGAGAATTAACTTAAAATTTAAATATTCTTATGAAAACATAGTAAAATAATATAATTTAAATACTAAAATGTTTTCTAATATTAAACCCACGTACATATATATTTCTTTCAAAACTTATACAGGAAGTTATAAAGTAAACAGAGTTCCATACCTAAATGTAAACATTGGAACTCTTTCAAAATGCATTTATATAAGGGTGCATATTTCAACCCTTTTGTCCATCGACAGTAGCCAACCAAAACGCATCGGAAATTGCATTCTGGTTTATGTACTGAATCCACATCAAATACAAGGGCGCTTTTTAAACATAAAGAGGTTTGCAATTGCGCGTACAAAGTGCATTTTGATCGCGAATAAAAGTCATTGGCGGTCTAAATAGCCAATGATTTAGCTTGCTTGATGCACACGCAGGTATATACTTTACAGCAAATGCAATTTAAAAATGGTGACCCGACATTATTCATGTTTAAAATATTAATTATTTAACAAAGAGGTGTGTTATGTCATACTTATAATAAACACGGTAGGTTGCAAAAAAATAGTGCATTGTAAACTTTACCAGTAAAAGAGAGTTATTATTGTTGACTACTATGCATGGTTAAAATGCATTTTCTTTTAAGAGATATGATACAATCTATAAAATTATTTAATAACTATTTAAACAAAAAATGTTACATATGAATCAAAAAGCAAGGTGGTTCCTAGGCTTTTAAATTATAATTATAACAATGTATATACCTAACTTCTTTTATGTAATAGTCCGCAGCTAACGAGGTATATATAAATCTATAGATTAAACTAAATGGTTTCTATTACAGGGGTGTGTGATTAAAACTAGTAAATTAGATCTATGGGGTGGTACACCACAAACTTCTCGGTTTCTGTTACAAAAACGAAGTAATATTCCATATTTTTTTAAGGATATGGGGATGCATTAGAAGCATAATTTAAATAAATTATTAAAATATGCAGGAAGCTCTAAAAACAAGGTTCATATCAAACTTAGGTTTTTAAATGTAACACCCTGTAGCTTAGTTTATTTTTGGATTAAAATAATAATAATAGGAATTTTAATCACAATTATAATACACGAACGAAAAATATTTGTTACCCAATACATTAGATGTATGGTAACGCATGCGGTATTGCCACGGCTCCTTAGTTTAAATATCCTTTCCAACAATCAACTGCTCGACATTACTATTAACAAATCATTTTTTAACTATTTTTGGAATTTATAAAAACTACCTGTAGTACCTATTTCTAACATTATAATGGTAAAATTTTGAAACTTTTAAAGACCTTGGAAGTGTTTGATATTTTTGGGTTTTGTTTTCTTTTCACCTAATTAAACCATCCTTTATAACTTAACTTATTTACACTAGCTTTTTTATTGAACAGACGAATACAGTTTTCTTTTTTTGGTTGACGATAAGTTAGCTCTGAAATGCACTTTCTAAAGTAGGTGTATGTTAGAACAAAAAAACTTCTATATTCCTATCTTATTTTATTCGCCACCCAAAACCACTTCCACATAATATTTGGTGTCAAGTGAAAATATGTTTTGTTCCGATTGCCTTGAATGGTTGTAAAAAAACTAAGTTGCACTTTTTAGGTTCTGCAGCTGATCAGTTAATAAGAAATATTAATATTTTAGAACATTTTAATAATTCTTCTTAAAGCTTTTTGAACGCCGGTTATAAAATCGAAATACGCGTTTCGACAATACTATTGTTCACTTACTATTTTCACATGTTCAATTATTTACTAGTTTTAAATTCTCCAGGTGCACTGCCTGCACTATTCTAGAACACACATTTTTTACCTATGTCATAGGTTACAAACCGTTCAGGTAATAACTAGTCTTCCCATACGGGACACGTACCCGGTGTTTTTACCCACGATCCTTTTTTCTTTGTTTCGTTGCAGATGCATACAGTTTATGGGAACGTAAGATAAGTGCTTGGTGCTTAGTTTATTATAAATAAGTAAATAGTATAATAAAATATTGTAGGTACCAAAATATTATTAAATTAAATAAAAATCAAAAGTTTCAGTCATTTTTGGTAAAACTGGAAGTGGTAAAAACCTATCATATACATATAAAAATGTCTTTTTGTTACTTTAACAACCCTACCAAGCTTCGTCAGTATCGATCAAGATATAAAAAAATGGCAGCTGGATAGTGATCTCGTTGTCACCCGGTATACGAATACTTTAATAAATAAATTTAAAAAATATTAAGTCATATTTTGTTTTTCTAATTCTTTCTATTTTTTTTTAATGTGTTTTTCGTATGGGTTTAATATGTCTTGTCTGTACATCAATATATATTTAAAATTAGGCGAGTGCGGATACAAGGTATAATAAAATTTGGATACACTAGCAACAAAAACAAGGCTTAATTCGTGGTAAAAAAATGGCGCATTAAAAAATTTAAAAAAGTGTTTCATGTAATTGAACGAGTTTGCATATTTAAAGGTGATTTTTATTTCTAAATATTTTTTTATATAATTATTTTTAATATTTTAAAAATATCGGTAGATTCCTCTTGAGCAAGATTCATATTTTTTTTAGATACCCCGTACACCACTAAGAAATGTATATTTGATGATTGCAATTTAGGTTTTGTACCATGCAGCATGCAGAATCGTTTGTAAATAACAAAAAGAGCCATGCAAAATATTTTAGTGTCATCTTTCGGTTCATCAAAAAGTATAGCAACAACGCTTGGCGAAAACTGCAAGTCTCTATCTCTAATAATAACTAAGATACCCTGCAATTGCAACGAAATCCGGACACCCTGTATAGAGATTATAGCAAATTAATCTTCCGGCGAGACCGCTTGTACAAGGAGGCTACATTAGTGCGTCGGGCTTCTATAACGCCCAAACTATGGAAGTGAGAATTTGTTTAAAGTGGTTGATAAATTAGAGATAAAAGTCCATTTCTAGAAAATATTTTGTTTATATACAGGGTACTCAAATTTGCGCTACCACAATTTAATCATTTTTTTTAAATTAAAGACCCCGAATATTTTTACATATTTGGGACTCTTTTATGTTTGTCTATACATGTGTACAATATTAGACTTATCAAATCATAAGTTTTTAAGAAAATTAAATTTCTTATAAAAATATGAGAAAACATCTATACAGGAAAAACTTTCCCCAAGTGGATGAAGAGGTTACATTTAAAAAAGAGGTAAATCTAATTGTAGAGGGTCAAAAGATACCCATTTATATGTTTAAGCTAATTTTAATGTACATGGTGCCAGGGGCGGTCATATCGACTTTTTAAGGGGGGCGGGGGACATTGGCCGAGAAAAAGTGTGTGAGGTGCCAAAAACAAAAATCTTACGAAGGGGAGAATCTACAAAAGAAACAAAATTTTCAATTTTTTGAAGAGCACAGAAAAAAGGTCCACTCACCTATTTTCATTCTTGTTCTTTATAAAATTACAATACAAAAACTCCCACGCATTTGAAAAGCAAAAAGAAAAAAATCCTTACTTCTCACTTTTCAATTCCATGATCACCGTTACCCCCGGACCAGCCCTGAGGGGGAGCATATCATCATTAAATGCCCAAGATGCCCATATTTGCCATTATATATGTATCAAATACAAAGGATGTGGCATTAAAGGGAAGGGCCATGGCCCCCATGCCCCCCTATGACCGCCCCTGCATGGTGCTCAAAAATATCTTTACAATAATGAAAAATTTAATCGGTTTTTTTCTTGTTTTTTTTTCTTATAGCACTAAATATTATTACTTAGTCTAATAGTCCTTTAGCAAATAAATAATTTTTATAATAGGCTTAAAGTTTTTATCTTGCAGGGTATATCGAAACCTAAAAGAGATAGAACAAATCGGATTGCGCAACCTTGATTTCTATTTATCTTTTATAGTTTTGGAAATATGACCATATAAATCCAAAAAATAGTAGATATACGCATTAAGATATGGACGCTCATATTTCCGAAACTGTTGGAAAAAATGATTTGAAATGTGGTAAATTTTTTAAGTTCTTAAAATTTCTTTTTAATGGTAATACAACATACAGGGTGGTTCGTTTTAAAAATGCTATTTTCTTTATTGAATTCCGGACGATGGTTATATTTCCGAAACTATTAAAAATTAAATATATTAAGTGCGGCATTTTTACGGCTTTTAAAGATACCATTTTATTGGTGATAAAATATACCGGGTGTTCTATTTTAAAAACCCAACTTTGTGTTATAACTTTAAAATAAAAGTCAATGCAAAAAATTTAGGTACGCCACTGACTTCTACCTAAAAATCCCTAAAATTTTCCTTGCGAGTTACAAGTGCCTAACCAAATTGACAAAATATAAAAACACTCTGTATCTTCAAAACGAATCAAGTTGGTCATAATTTGCTTTTACCATTAAATTTGTTTAAATATCTGAAATCGAGATTGCGCAATCAGATTTGTTCTATCTTGTTTAGTTTTCGCTATACCCTGTAAGGTCAACGAAAATGCGCCACCCTGTACATATTTTAACAAAATGTCTGTCCAAACCTAATACTATGAATTTTTCAACAGATGCTTTTGAAGATAGTTGGAAGATAAGCGTGTTATAAGAAAAGTATTTGGAAAACAGTGACGAAAGATGATATACGCACTAGTAAAACATGAAATTTGCGGCTTAAAAACCTCAGATAAATATTATTGTTTTATGATTTTGAAATTATTCTTAATTGTAATAATCTTTATTACTTTAAAAAGATTAAAGAATATAAAGTAAATATAATTTCCTTACTCTATGGTGTTAGCTTTATGTGCTTGGTGCGGAGCAAGGAAGATAAACTTTTTAATAAGGAGCGCTCGATTTTTTCTATTTGTCCGAAAATATAGGTTATGTTTGTGACGTCACCTTTTTGTCAGATTATTATTTTATCTGACAAAATAAAGCAATACTTGCATACCATAAAATAAAATCACTTAAAAAACATTAAAAAATGTATCTTACCCTTAATAATGATTTAAACGTAAATTTCCTATAAAAAATATCCAAAGGTCAGTGACCCCTGTTTATAGGTTTTAAAATTCTCTGTAACTGGAGTACTAATAACTACTCAATATAACTATAAACAGTAAAAACTAAACATATATAAAAGTTCAATGACTAAAAAGCAAAAAGATAACACCAACACCTCGAAAAAAACCTTCCAGTACTATTGTAAACAAAGAATTACGGGAAAAGATTACGTCACAAAATTTAGCGAACATAGTCTTGAATGGGATCGAGCGCTCCTTATTAAAAAGTTTATTTTCCTTGGGTGCGGAGGACGATGATGACGCGAAAAATGTCGAACGTCATCGGATTGTCTCAACGCAAGATGCATGGTATACATGCAAAATACATGGTTGCGTACTTACATGTCCCCAAAACCCATTTCTACCCACGGGTCTGCACGTCGATCCTACTTTATTTTATCGCCCCTTGACGGTGTCACCCAGGGCAGACACCCCCGTACTCACCTTCCACTTTTAATTTGTGAACGGATCAATTTAAATAGTTAAAACTTTGGAACATTATATAAATTGATGCAATTATATTATAAGCTCAGGCGCAATAGCAGGAGAAATGATCATACAAATTCTTTTTTCCTTTCAGCAAACTTATGGAATACTTTTGTTAAGTTCATCATAACCATGTAAGAATAACATTTCCGAAATAATTTAATCCGTTAGGGGGTAAAGGGGAAAGGTGGTTTTTAGGGGCAAAAATGTTTAATTTGTTTGTTTGTAATTTCAAGCTAAACATTATAAACAAAAGTATACCAATAGTTTGCTATAAGGATTTTTTTGTAATCAGGTATTTCGCCTGGACTGTATATTTTAAAGTGAAATTGACAATGATAAAAGGTCAAGGTGGCTCCTGGGCGCCATCCAGAAAAAAATAGATAAAAAGCGGGCAATTAATGATTTTCCTTATTTTAGTAATAAATTTTAAATTTTAGAGAGTTTCAAGGTCGTTTGCCACGTAGAGTATCTATCACTTTATTCAATTTTTGTATTTAGGGATATGTTAAAAAAAATTTCCAACAGCCCCAGTTAAATACCTAAAATATTGTTTTCTAAAGAAAACTGCATACAAATATTATGCATGATGGCTATCCATGGCAACCTTAACAAAAGTAAATGAAATATTATAAAGTATTTTGTTTGGTAATATTTAATTTGGGTCTTCATTTTTAATTAACTAATAAATAATATTTTGCTGTTCTCCAGAATAAAAAGGTTTAATAAACATTTCAAAAAATCAAACTTTGGATACAGGGTGTCCGGAAAGGTGAGGTTAAAAATGATAGAAGTGTTAGAGTGAGCCGAACTAATGTTAGTACTTCATATAAAAACAAGTTCTATCGTGCTTCGTTGGGCCGATATTGACCTTTAAAGTTGAAATAAAAAATAGATTTCAATTATAACTTTGTAACTTTTGCCACAGTACCAATGATATTTGGGCAAATAAATAACCTTATACTAATGCTTTTTTCCACAGAGAAACAGTTGTTCAGTAAGTCGGGATTATACAGGGTGGGACGATTTTTTTCCATTTTATGTATGCATTTTTAATTCAAGTGACAAATTTGACATTTTGCTGCTGTAAAATCCCGATTAACTGAACAGCCGTTTCTCTATGAAACAAAGCATTAGTTAGGAGATATTTATTTTCCCAAATATTATTGGTACATTCAACATTACAGTTCAAAAGTTATAATTAAAAAGGTTTTTTTCTAAATTTGAAGGTCAATATCTCCCTAACGAAGCGCGATAGAACTTTTTTTATATATAAAGTACTAACAATAATTTGGTTCGCTCTATCACCCCTATCATTTTTTGACCTCACCTTTTCGGACACCATGAATACTATGAAGAATTATTTCGTTCTTGCATAATATAATAAAAGTTTATATTTATTAATTTAGGGTTTATAAAAATTTACTTACTATACAGAAAGGTTCATAAGCTTCCGGCCGAAATTATTTTATCACCGGAAGCTTATGAACCTTCTTTGTATAGTAAGTAAATTTTTATATAGCCTAAATTAAAATAAGTATTTTATATTAAATATTTAATTAATTTATTTCTTTTAAAGTTATCTTAACTTTTATTATATTATGCAAGAACAGAAAAGTTCTTCATAGTAGGGGAAACTGGCCTAAAATTGCATACTCAGGTACACTTCATAATTTTTGAATTACCCGCTTTGGCAGCGATTTTTAAACGTGTTGGAGCGTGTAATATGATCACTGCAGTAAGTATCAAAATTACCGTACAGGTGCATGTCCCTGGTTTTTGTTTGCACGACATTTCCAGCTCAATTTTCAATTCACCAACTTTAAAATAATTTTAATCAATTTAGAATTTGTGAATTTTTGCAAAGTTATATAGATTTGTTACAAATTTTGTTTTTTTTTGAAATACAAAAATTTGGCTATGTTTATTTATAAATATGGTTACTATAGGTATATCCATATTTTTAAAATTTAAGCACGTTTGCTAAATTTTTGTTTTTGTGTAAAATGACATACTTTTTTACCGTGTTCGTTAACGCCAAAAACTTTTTTTTCTTGATTGTTGATAAATATAAAACGAATTCTATACGCCAAGGTTCTTCAAAGTGAGCCCATGCTGAATGTTTTTAGTTTCCCCTAGAACGAAGATATTTCCCGTGAACTTTGTTGGTCAATTTAAAAACAGTCAAGATTATTTACATACCTTATCAAATGTTTTTAATACAAATGAGTTTTAAATTTATTTAATGTATATGTTTTTACTTTATAAAATCCTTAAAATTGTCTGTTGAAAGTATATGCCATTTTAGCCTAAGCCATTGTGGCATTTTATCTGACTTCATGCCTATGGTGACCTAGAGGAAGGTGTGTAAACGACAACGG
>JACEGR010008496.1:0-36230 GCA_014170235.1 Listronotus bonariensis | reverse complement strand
CATCTAAACTTATTAATTTTAATTTTTGCAGCACAGTCATTATATTGCAACAAAAATTTATAGCCTCCCTATTTTTTAAGAGACAATTATCCTCTTTATAACTATGCATTTATTATTTAATTTTAGAAAATTGTATGAACTTACTTTTTGTAGAAATAATACTAAAAAAGTATAATTTCCTTTTTAATTTCTTAGTCGTTTAAATGTTTTATTACTATTATTTTTTAATAATTTGTATTAAATTTATTTGCAAACTGTCAAATTTTAAACTAGTGACACATGAACCTAAGTTACACAAACTAAAAGAAATAATGATGAAATCAAAGGTAACTTGACCGTTAGTTTCAGTTGATGTCGCGTTTACTGTTAAATTGCATAAATTGATATTTGGGTTTATTGTAGTAGACTTGAAACAAAACACTAATTCAAAGTGTGAAAAAAGCTTCATAGTATGAATTTTTTTTTTTAACACTTTATGTAGTTTACTAGAATGGAGTACTTTAACGTCATGTGAATGATTAAAAAAACAGCATTTCTTTTAACGGTCGTGAATTTTTTTTTGACAACTGCTTTGTAAAAACATGTGTTGTTGGTCAATGGTACATATTTCGTACAAAAGTGCATTATAATTATGAGATTATTTTATTGGGTGGTTGTTTTTTTGTTATTAAAATGGAACACGAAAACCCTATAAAAATGGACATATCATTAACTCTCATATTTCACTGAAAGTACAGCCAAAATGCATCCGCAGCATGTCATTTGAATTTTTAATTCTTCAAATAATAGTTAAAAACTGCTTTGGTTTGCAACTCTTATACAGGGCGTTTCCTAACTACGGTACGAAACTTAATTAAGGGGGTGATTTCTTATGTCTTTTTATGAAAGAGAGATTCTATGAACATATATCATATCATACTTGCTTCATTTCTGAAATACGGGGCGTTAAAGTTTTTTAAAAAAGTCGGTGTTTTTTAAATATCTTCTAAATAATATAACCGATTGAGATAAAATTTCATAAACCTATTTAATAATAAGGAGCTTGCAAAGTTCTACCTACCTTGATTGTGTCCAGTGACGTCTCAGTGGGCACCACAGCCAATATTATTTAAAAAAATAGGCCACTCCGCGTAAGTAATTAAAAATGCAACTTTTTGGTCTCTTGGATTTTCTTCGTATATCGCTTTGTTTTCGAAAAAAAAATTGCTACTTTGGGTGATACTAAACAGCCTAAATTAAAGTCCAAAATTAAAAAATAAATGATTTTGACCTTAGTAAATAATGACAATTTCCGATAAAATACACTGTTTTATATTTTGTTTTTTTACAAGCGTCTTGTTACATTAAATAAGTGTACTAAATTGTATCCAAATCGGCTAAAAGGCTTTTAAGAAATTTAAAGAATATCGACTTTATTAAAAAACTTGAACGCCTGGTATCTTAGAAGTGAAGGAAGTCCGGGCATATATTTATAGAAGCTTTTTTTTATAAAAAGAAATCACCCCCAATTTTCGTGCCGTAGTTAGGAAACCCTGTATAAAAAACTTCTGGTAAATGGTCTTCTTTTCAATTTGTTAAAATAAGCTCAATTCTAAATAACACTATATTTCAGCCATATCAGCAATATCAAACGGCAAAGAGTCTTAAAACAATTTAAAAGTCATAATTTCAATTTACCATAATCAATCAAAACATCAAAAACCCCTTAAATGAAAAAAGCATCCCTTATAAATAAGAATCCATCCGTTTCCCGCTAACTTCCTCCCCTCGCAGATAATATAATTTATTTGACCGAAATCGGCGACTTCTGGCAATGACGTTTCTTTTATTTCCGACAATATAATCGGGCCTACGATTTTACGGCAATTTACAAGTGTGTTTGTGATTTGTATACTAAACACAAAGTAATATATCTTGAGCCGTTTAGCTCAGAGGGGAACCGAATATCGGGCGTTCGATGCTCGTTTACAGGCCGTTGACAATATTTCTTAATATATTTCTTCTTCTTTGAGTCCACTATTTGTAGCACAAAGAAACAATGATACAATAAACAATAATAATTTTACTAATAAAAGAGTTTCTGTTTTCAAAATGTCATAAAAACTACGAATAAGTGTAAAAGTATGGAATAAAAAACAGTTGGGGTACCCCAAGACTCGGTATTGGCACCAGTCGCTTTTTTAAATTGTTTATTAATAGTTTTTCTGACGGTAGTACTTATAAATCTAAAGCTGCGTCAAGACTTGCAACAGTTCGCCAAACATCCGTCCAAACTAACCAACTTGTTTGCGCGCTACTTTGGACGCCAAAAAACCAAAACGTTCTAAATCATCGGCGAATCATTCACTAAGCGGCTTAATACTCATTTCTCCAGCCCGTCTGTAAGCTTAGTTTTAATATGTAACACAATTAGTGAATTATGGTACCAAAATATGATCAAGGTTAATGCATCAAATCATATATTGCTTGACATTCTGTTCTCATGTTTGCATAATTATTTCTTCCACAATACAGTATTATTTCTTTAGGTGTAGGCTTTAATGAGAAAACACGAAATATCTGTTTCATGCAATATGTTAAATTGTATTCACAGAAACTGCAAACTTTGTCCACTCCTTTATCTTTAAAGGTACGTTTTCTAGCGACGGGTTTTCGCCGACGCGTCGGTCGTACCGAACACGCTGACGGAATACCCTTGAAATCATCATTTTCTACAAGCTCCTTCCAATTCCATTGTCTTTATGGGCAGCGGTATTCCGTTGCTAGGAAAAGGTCCCTTTAAGTTTCTAAGCTATGAAAAGCTGCTTCCTGCAGCTACAAGACTTAGTCGAAGAATGTATTTAATCTTACAGAACGTTAGTCTCATTTAATCTGTTTTTTTATTGGGTTCCGTATATATATATATATATATATATATATATATATATATATATATATATATTTTCATCTTCTTTTAAAGCGCATTGGTGATAGGCTAAAACTATGATCCGAGCTTATAAGTGGCCCCGTGGGTATATCATAAGTTTTATATTAGGAATAGCTTAAATAATTTAAATCCAAATATATATATATATATATATATAGGGTGTTCCATTAAAATTATCAGGGTTATCATATTTAAAAGTTTAAATTTTACAGCACTTCCGGTTAAACAGGAAGTGGTATTATAATTGCCCCCAAAGGTAAAGTATTTATAAACAATTATTTTAAGCATTTTTAATTTTTGTGATGTTAATTTGTTTTCTCATAAAATTGCATATTGTGCGGTCGTGTCGACATCTTCAAACCCCATTTTCTCTAAAACCAAAAAAGTTAGCTTATGGATGTATATAAAGTCTTATATCAAAAATGACCTGTAGAATTCAAATCCTAAAAAATAAAAAGGGGGTTTTATTTTAAATATTAAAGTTATATCACATCCGGTTAAACCGGAATTATTATCCAGATGCTATTATAGCTAAAATTGGCATCCAGTGATACAATATAACGTCTCTAAATTTGAAAACTATTCCTTTGCACAAGGGAAATAAATTGCTGGATGGTAATTTCATTGTCACCCGGTATACTTCAAGAATCTCGAACAAAACTAAGAATTTGTCCACTTTTGCATCTCATTTTATATTTTCATGAACATTTACATCAGTTGGGGTTGCTACATTTCCAGCCCAGTTTAACTTATAGTTGTTATACACTCAATCGCGTCAGTTATTTAAAATAGCTGGCGAGGTCAAATTGCTGGTGAGGTTTTTATACGAAACTATAGAGAGATATGGATACTTTGGTTACCGCCTACGTTCGTTATTTACGTAAGGCGCTATTTGGGTACCGCATACGGTATTTAGTATTTGTTTTTAGAGATATGGAAGACCCCGTATGACAAACGGTTAATTACTCCTGTCTGCGAATTTACAAAATTAAAAACAAATGATCCTTTAATGTGCGAATACTAAAGTTTTTCCCGATGTTTCAGACACATTTTACTGTACATTTCCCATTTTTCCAGGCGAATTTTGACTAAGACATTCTCTTAGTAAAGCCAGGTCATTGTCGGCCGAGAATCTTAACCTTTTCGTTTCTTTTCCACCTGCGATATTTATTCCAAAATAAAAAAGTAATGCTTTATCAAAGATTAGTGGTTTAACTTTGCTCTGTGGCTACAAAAATATTTGTATAAATCGTCGAAATAAATAATATTACCTTAAAGAATAAACAAAGAAAAATATTGTGCGCATGGCAATTCTATTCGCTATTTTAAATAGCACACGGCATTATCAGCCTGCAAATTACTCCATGCGGTAACGTTATTACCACCAGCGACGGTAAAAATCGAATCGCGCATAACTTAACTGTCATAATAGCGCTTAAGTTAATACCGCATGACGTTACAGCACCACCTATATCTCTCTAATATCTCTTAAGGACACACAAGTTCAGAATCTTTGATTTTGGAGTGTTGTTAAAGGTCAAAACACACTAGCCGCTCAGGTCTCAGTATGCTCAGGGTTCGGTCAATTATTTTACATTATTTTTAGAAGAATTTTTTTGAATAACATTTAAATAGCATGTAAAATATTTGACCAGACCGTGAGCGTAACGAGATCTGATCGCCTAGTGTGCTTTGATCTTTAGTTTTCCAAAACGTGCCTAACTAGGACCAATTTTTCTTTTTTCTCTAATGTTCACGAGTTCAAATAGATAATCTAAACTAAATCAACGTAATAGGCCTAAAGACTCGAGGGTTAATATACGGGATAACCAAATAGTATTTTTAAACGCTGCGAGATAAAGACGAAAAGCGAGGATAGAGAGTACAGAGAGAGAGCCCGGAGCCCGAATCCCTCGTTAGTGCCTATCAAAAACATATGTTGCCGATCTAACGCACTGGATAATAATAGCGGCAGTGGAGACTTTAGGCTGAATGGGGAGGAATTCCAGAAGCAAAGAGGCATTCGGAACGACGCGTCATCGATCAGTGCGGGAATCGTTTTGAAATGTGATACACTCCTTTATTGTCGAGTATTATTTTCTCGATAAATGATTGCTTTTAGAGGTTATTCTTCGGTAGATGGGCGATGATCGATAAAAAGGGGCTGATTTTTCTTTACATATATTGGGAACTAAAGGTAAATAGCAGTCAGATTGGTAACCTTTAAAATAGATTTTAAAAACTAAAACAATATACAGAGTGTTTAAAAAGTATGCTGCCAAAAATTAGATTAGATTAGAAGATGGATTATATATCCTCTATCACTGCCTACTCAGGTTTATTGTATGTCCTCCGTCCATAGGTTACAGCATGATATCCAAGCGGCCTCTTTGTCATACAGTATTGATAAGAATTACAATCATTTTATTGAATAAATTATTTTAAAAAACAATGATATACTAAGATAATTTTATGTAAAAAAAAGTTTATATAAATATAGGTCTGGAAATTTTATTGTTTCCAAGATACAGGGTATTAAACTTTATAATAATTTCGGATTTTTATTATATTTTAAATAATTCCCATTCAAATTTGATGAAATTTGACCATGTTATTAACAGCCTTAAGGGGTTTAATTATCCCTAATTTCACTGACTTTTATGTAATTTTTATATTATTCTTTAAATTTATATCCACGTCATAAAAATAAAGCATTTTTATTTCCAATATTTATTTATATTTTTTTTTATCATTGGACAAAACATGAAGACTAAAAGCCTAAATACTAACGTACCGGGAGTGTCTTAAGCGAGGTAAAAGGTAGTTTGTCGACACGGGACTTAAATATTTGAAGATTTGGGGGTAAGGAAAGACCTCCGCGGGCAGCAGGTTCCACATTCTAGAAACTTTAGGGATAAAAGAACGAACAAAGTGAAAAGTTCGGGGCCTGTCCAGTTGGACCTTATAGGGATGCATATGCACGGAACCACGAGGTTCGCTGTTGGGAACCGTGAGTGGAGGAACTATACTGGACAATTCTTCAGAGCAGAAGCCATGGAAGTACCTATAAAAAGGCGATAGATCTTCCACAGCCCGACGATAGGCATGAGAGGGAAGCCTTTCTGTAAGTAAAGGATCATTAATAGGACGAATAGCTCTTCTTTGAATATAATCCAGAATGCTTAGGGTTGTGGGGAAGCCATGTCCCAGATATAAGAACAATACCCCAAGGGAGGTCGGATTTGGAACACATATAAAGTGTATAAATTAGAAGGGGAAAAATACTTTTTAGCTCGAAAGAGAAATCCAAGCTTTTTGAAGCTGCCGTGGCTATATATACAATGTGTTTATGCCAGTTAAGGTTACTTTCAAATGTGACGCCTACAAGATTAAAGGTGTCTTTGCTCTGTAAAACTTGGCCGCTCATAAGTGGAGGATGAGTATTTGGTGACTCTTTTCGCGACAAGGAACATGATTGTGTTTTGGATGCATTAAAGTGGACGAGATTTTTGGTGCCCCAGTCCAATAATAAATTAAGATCCTGCGAAAGTGATATCTGCATCGCTCTGCGTTTGTTTTCCAAATCAGGTTTAGTGATGGGTTTAGGAACTTGAAAACTGGAGTGAAGGGTACTATCGTCGGCGAAACTATGAATGGAATTAGTTGTGGACGAGAGAAGGTCGTTGATGTGAAGAAGAAATAATGTTGGTGCCAGAATTGAGCCCTGAGGTACTCCAGCATTAAATTGAATTGAAAGCTTAAAAATTTTGTTTAATTTTTAAGAAAAAATGCGAAAATGCGTCTCTCTGGGTTATGCAAGAAACGCAGGAACATTAGTGTTTTTTAATATTTTTTATTATGATTTTTGAAAACTAACGAAGATACGAAACAAATTCAAAAAAATATTTTTTCAGTTTAAATACATATAAAAAAATATTAGTTACGTTAGTACGTTTCTTTGTCAGAAATATTTGTTTAGGTGTAGCTCGAGACGCCTCTGGACTTAATAATTTAAACAAGTTAAGGCTAAATTAGCCTCTAATGGCACAAATAAAACTGCCAAATTTTATTAAAATCAATTAAGATAAGTATATTTAAGATATGAATAAAAAACATTTTTTTTTAACGCGTAGGAGTTCTGTATCTTGGAAACAATATAATTTCTGACCTATGTTTATTCAGTGACTCCCAGAATAAGTCTCACGAGAGAACAAATAAACTAAAAGTTTTTAAATTTTGAATCAACATTATGAAAAAACTGGTAGCACAAAAAAGAACAAACCTGTTTAAACAAATTTTGTGGAGAATTAAATTTTATGATATACTTAACTTCAAGTTAAAGCAATAAACTAATAATATTTATAGTTAAAAAAAATAAAATACCCACTTTTAAAGCACATTAAACTAAAAAGTTAAAAATAATTTTTAAAATAATCCTGAAATAATAACGAAAAATAATTGTATTATTGTAAAAAAGGGTGGGCGCTTTGTGCCATATTTTTCGTATATTGAGCGCCCGACGCTTTTTACAATAATATTAGTATTTTTTGTTTATGTTTTGGTAAAATTATTTTTACCTTTTAAGCTTAATGTGCTTTAAAAGTGTGTTCTTTAGATTCTTTAAACTACATTTAGGTATTTTATTTTAAAATGCTGGGGAGTGTATATTGATAAAACTTGGAACGATAATATATGACTAAGGTCTGCATCTTTTGACATATCAGTGATAGCTCTATATGACAAGGTGACAGCTCAAACAAGAAAGAGATTTTAGTGCAAAATTTAAATATAAAATAAAATATTTTATCTCGAATGTTCAAAAAATTCCTCAGTTAGTTTAATTGAAAAATGACATTACAAAATGTTCCTTTATTAAACAAAATACATAGGATATATCATTAAAGGTGAAAGTAAAATAAGTCATTTTTTGGTTTCCATTTCCTACCAACCAAACGACTTACTTGAAAACCGTTTGGAAGAAACCAAAATTTGGATTTTTATGTTGCCGAAATGCTGGTGTAGCTTAACTTTTAAAAAATTGATGGTACATATTAAATTTTGGTTATCAATAGGCCTTACCACTATTATATCGCCCTCTAACATTGGGTTTTTACCTTTTATAAGACAAACAATGAATACAACTTTACAAGTGATATGGGTTTGAACATTTTCGTAAGACTTGATGCAAAAATGCACACTTTAAAATAAAATAAACGATTTTTCTTTAAGCAACTTACTATGGCAGTGGCTTAAGGGGTATATTTTAAGGGCACATCTTTATAGGACCCCTAAAAAATATATATCCTTGGCAAAAGTTAATTTGAGCAGCTGTTTTTAAGATATCTGGATTTAAAAAAATAAGTCCTGTAGGGCCAGGTCTGAGCTGCACAGGGTATTTAAAAATAAAATGTTACCTTTAAGAGTGTGTATCTTAAGGGTATCAGGGAATATTAAAAAAATAGTTTAAAAAAATCTACATAATATGTCCTAAATGTCACAAGTGATAAATAGGCTTATTTTTTTAAACTTTACCACACTGTATCTCAAACGTTAAGCTATGAGGACATAAGTTTATTTGAACTTTTCTTCCTAAAAATCACTTAAAAATTCATACTTTTAAAGATAAGCATCTTATACAGAAACACCCTGTAGGGTATCCGCTAATTAATGGTACACAAAAAAACACAGATTCCTTAGGTCAAAATATTAAGATTTAACTAAACATACCTGTATCCAAAAGTTGATAATAAGAAAGATACAGAAGGTCAGAGTGAAAAAATATTATTAATATTTTTCAATCATTTTTGATGTTTTGAATATTTTAGTGAAACTCGGTATCTAAGGGTTTTTGACATGAGCTTTTCAGATCTCATAATAATTTTTATGTGTAAACTTGAAGGGGCTGGCTTCACTATTTAAATTTTTCTTCACCCAACTTTTTTGTGCTACTCTGTATGTACCATCTAAGTAAACCTGTAAACTCCATTATGCTTTCTACACTAAAAAAGGTCGGCTTTGTAAGAATGGCTCCGAGCAACCGCTTTCAAGATATTTGCATTTAAGTGATTTAGTACAACCAAAAAGTATATGGAAGAACACATTAAAGCATTCGTTTATCATGAGCCAGTTGTAGCTATAACTAATACGCTGATTTTAAAGGCAATGTTTGGTTACACTAAACAACTAAAATTACTAAAATATTCAAAACCTATAAAAAGTTATCAAAATAAATTTAAAATAGTTTTTTCACTTTCACACCCTGTATCTTCCTTATTATCAACTTTTGGATATAGGTATGGATGGTTTAATCTTTATATTTTGGCACAAGGAATCTGTGGTTTTTCTGTGTACCATTAATTAGCGGACACCCTGTATAGTTTAGACCTGGCCACATAGGAAGTAATTGTTTGAAACTCGGATAATTCAAAAACGGCCGCTTAAATTAACTTTCATTAGGTATCGCTTTGTTAAGTGAAATTTGTTGAAAAATAAGAATTTTTAACTAAAAGTGAAATACAGAGTGGCTGAAAAACGTAATTTTGTTTTAAATGTCTGCTAGATACCGCAGGTGACGCCCTCCAAATTTTACTAATAAAGTGAGAGCAGATTTTACACCCATTATTAATAAGAAACTAAATCCTAAATGAAACTCTGTATTTCCAAAATCATGCATTTTTCGACTAAGGTAAGTTGAGTTAAATTGTTATATTATAGCCCCAGGAATTTATGGTAGCATTTTATCCGCACCTTTTAGAGACACCCAGATGTATAACAAAAAACTATATTTTAAATATACATTAATTTTGGTAGGGGAGGGGGAGGAATAGCCCCTTTAATTGCGCCCCTGATTGCACACAGATTTCTGCCCAACCTCCAAATTTTTCCGCCGGCTGTAGCCCAACTTAAAAAAAAAAGCTGGCGCCGCTACTGCACTTTGGGAAAACTAGTCGCATGGTCCAAAACCAATCAATATAAAATGCTACTTTGAATGGTATTATACAGGGCGAGTTAAAAGTAAAAGTTGAAAATGCCTAAGATCAAAGTACTCTTGTTTTTTTAAAACATAACAAAACAAAGTAAACGTTGTAGAGAATTGAATTTTATGTCAAAATTTAAAGCAAGAGCATCAATAAAATAAGAAAAATGTTTATGTCATTTTTTACAACCTATGCATTAACACTTAAATATTCGGCACAAGGAAGCAAATTTATAAACAAAATCCTTAAAAAGCTTTTTTTTCTTTCCCACTATTTAACTTTAAATGTGTAGGTAATGTAAAAAAATAAAAAAAAACCTTTTTACTTTAATACTTCAACTTCAAATTATGACATAATTTAATTCTCTAAAACATTTACTTATGCAATTTTGTTATATTATAAAAAGGTCCTTAACTCTTGGGTATTTTTCATTTGTTTACTTATATGCCCAATCGGAGTAAAATTTTGTATTTATTAGTTTTGGACCATACGACCAATTTTTGTGCCGTCTCAAAATTTAAAAATGTTTGGTCCATTTGTTGTAATACCTGTCGTAGGACACACTGTATACATTAGCATATTTTAGTCATTTTCAGTTAAATATGGTTATGATGTATATGTACACTATCGATACATTTTCAATATTTTGCGAGCGCAAAAGGTTGCCTGGGGGAGGAGGGGAGCAAGGGGATTATTTTCCCGGAACAATAAAAATATACGTAATCATTAATAAAAGCATGAGTAACCCATGGTTTTGTACGTGAAGACCTTTTTTTACTCTTTAAATTTGTTTTGAGGTATGATTTTTTTTACTCACTTAAGTAACTTCCCACCGGAAAAAATGTGTACATTCAACACTGGAATTTATTGAAATGTAAAGATTTTTTGTTTAGACCACAAACTGTTGCATATTCTGCCACTTTTCATGCCCATTTCAAGCATTTTTCGATCATATTTTAAGCTTTTTATGTTGCATATAATACGGTCCTTAGTAATAACAAAGACTAGGTACTAATCCATAGAAGCTCACAAGTGAGATTTCACCGAACCCTGAAATTTTAGTACCTACCCTAACCACCAGATAGCGAAAATTGGCACCGGACCAATTAGAAAATTGGTCGAGGCCCATGTCGAGTTTCCATTGGTCGATTGGACTACTTTCGCTATCTGGTGATCAGGGTAGGTACTGAAATTTCAAGGTACGTTTAAACTACACTTGTGAGCTTCTAAGAATTAGTATTTTTTGGTAATAACGAACAAAAGATTAATTCTTATTTTATTTAATAATGCAATAAAATCAAATCAATTCCGACCAGAATTCAGTATTATTACGGAGACAATACGAATTACAAATAATTCTCCGAATAAAGCCCGCAAAACCAAGATTGTTTTTGGTTGACAAATATCTGCACTTTATTGATCCTTATCTTGATCCTTATTTAAGGACTAAACGGCAATTTCCCTTTAAGGGCGCCTTTAATTTCTATTGGATGCACGTGCCTCCTTCAATTGGCTGCCTTTGAACAAGATCTGTGTTGGTGACAGTGTGCAGAACCTTACGTATTGTTAGCGAAATAGATAAGAACGATGATAAGACAGTTATTAGATTTAGTTTGGAACAGGCATCACTGCTCAATTAGACACAAAAAATTATTTAATACATAGTGTTTTAAAATATTATATTCCCGACTTTAAAATAATAAGTATTTAGTTTATAGAATTGTATAAATTTAGGAATATTTAATTTAGTTTAATAATTTATTTAAATAATTTAGCTTAGTTTTTCCAAGTTCTTCCAACGCTTTCAAAGGTTTCCGTAAACTCTCGAGTGATCCCTTTAGAACTTGTATTTCATTATGTGCTTAAAGAATTGACGAGATATTCCTGTTATATTCTAGACTTTTTACGTTACCATAAAGGGGCGACCTAAGCTAAAATTGTAATTCCCAACAAAAAATAAAAAATTGGCTAAAATCAAAAATAAAATAATACAGCAGCTCTGGGTCCTGGTTTTTTTGTGCAAAGAAAAATAGATTTTGCGTCCTTAAAAAGGTCGTTGCTTTTTAAAAATGAAGATCTTCATCTGACTCATCTAACTAACAATAATGAACCAAATAGTTAAATAGAATTTTGTCCAATTCTTCAGTTTGAATTGATGGAATTTCCGAAACCAAGTCAGGATGATGATGCCCCCTGTATATTTTGCGACCTGAAGTACTTTGAAGAACAACCGAGAGAAGTGTGGGATAAGTATGAAAAATATCTACGGTGGGCTTGTCAGAAATGTTCGGGATGTAAATATTTCTGTTTTCACTTATAAATAATATTTTCTGGTTCCATATTACCACCATAATTTCTTAAACTGTCGGTAATGACTTTTTCTCAAAAAATTAAAATAGCACTACACAATTTATCACATAATTTTATTTGAGTAGAGCACGTGATTTTCTAACATATATAAAAGTTATCCCTAAAAAGGCATAACGATACCACCTCTACTTTTTTTTGGTAAAAAAACAAACAGGGGTTCCATATAACCACTTCCTCCTCTACTTTGTTTTCTGGTGTAAAAATAATATCTACTATAAATTTTAATAAAAAAATAATAGAGAATGTCGGAAAAATTATTTTAATTGTTGGACTGTAAAAACAGATCCGTGTATGACTAAAATGAATGCGTGCTTACACAGTCGAATAGAGTCAAATTATTTTTTCATTAAAAAGCAAAACGAATTTTTGTGCTCGTAAATGTGCGTTAAATATTGTGTTTGTTTTTTACTGATGAAAATTTTATTTGATGTTTTCGGAGGATTTTATAAATAACATTTCTAGGCGAATACGTACACAAATAAATAAAATATTGCATATACATATTAACTTTAAATGCATTGCTTTTATATTAAAAATAAATTAATATAAATATGGTAATAAACTCTGCAGGATTATGCTCAGTTAAATTATGTTAAAAATTTATGTTTATTTTTTATTAGGGGTTGCTTACCAATATTGCCATAAAACAGAAAATTGGACATTAAAGAAATTCAAGGTCGCCTTGTAAAATTTGTTTGAAGGATTAGAACGCGTCCTATTTTTCGTCAAATATTTGATGCAAAACTTCAAAACTACCAACTCAACAAAATAAAAATTGACAGTTGACATGTTGGCAACTACTTAACCCCTATTTTATCGTGATTGGTGTGGTGTTTGGTTTTTACCCTGATATTTGCTTGAAAGAAGTTTATCAAATAAATTCGTATTTTATACTTCTGTCTTTAAACAAATTGTATCAAATATTTTATCAAACTTATTTGATAAGAAGTTTGATAAGTGTAAAACCAGCTAATGTACATCAACACATATGTTTAAAAATATAAGGTTTACCCATATTAAAAAGTTTATAAGCAATGCGTGGAAACAGACGGTCTAAGTCGTGTAGAATACTATCAGGTAAGGATTAGACCAAAAAATCGGATCTGCTTTGTTGTTGCTCTACTTGCCTACTGACCTTAGGCTAAAACTGTATCTATGATTTTCCGACGACCACAAATTAAAATGACCTAAAACGATATATAATTTAGGTACGTCAAATTTTACCTAAACCTTTTAAACTGAGGAAATAATTTATATATTATTTGTCATAAAAACTAAAGATTAAAAATTTGTACAAATAATACCTATATTGTAATCTGCAACCCAAAGATGCGTCTTCATTTACCGCCGCTGCCGCGGATCGACCTCTACACTCTTATCAACTTACTACGAGTACCGACATAACGAGTACTGCCGGTGCTCGTGGTGCTCATGGGAATTTAATTTTCTCTATCTATAATCTAAATTGGTGAGTATACCTATAGGTTATCATAGAAAAACGATTATTTAAAAAAAAACCCTGTAAGACGTTTACAACACCTAGGTATACATACAAGATTTTTTTTGTTGAAAAATCACCCTTTAAAGTTTGTCGGTAAAATTCCTGGACTGTATAAAGCCACACATTAACATATCCTACCCATCTTTGATTGGCGAGTGATCTTAAGGCAATTTTGGGTATATGTGGGGAGAGGGGGAGCCTGAGGTTAAACTAAATTTAAATTTCATATCCATCAAAAAGTTATCCTACATTTTTTCTGTAAAATGTGCTGGGAGCCAATAATTAACCCCTTAAAATTTTACATGGAATTTTCTGTGTTTCGCTCGGCGACGCACCACCCGGTATATCTTTTTATGACTTAAAGATTAACTACTTTGTATTTCTTTAAAAGTCTCTTCTGTAAATTTCCAAAATTTGAGTTTACGTCTGTACGTATTTTTACCGATATACCTAACTCAAGAGAAAAATCAATCAGAACTAACTACAACACTGGCGTTGTATGAGTACAACGCCACTGGGCTATTTAACTTTTATACTAGATATGATAAGCATGTTTTAATTATATAACTTCTAAATATTTAAACACACCAGCAAATGAAAAGAAAATACCCCATCACATTCTCTAAGTAAACAACTCCTTTCCAAAACCCACAGATTACAATTAACAAAATAATCCCTATTTTCCCCAAATCACCCTGCATTTTCCGTCGTTTGGAAGACGATAAACCCCTTCCTTATTCCCCCCAATCCCCCTGTCATCGCATTAAACAATCAACTAAGTCGCAATCTCACTAAAATAACTCCGATTAAATAAGATTTTAATCGTAAGGCGCCGATTAAAACGATGATTATATATTCGAGGAAGCCGAGATCACCCTCCATTCCTCAGAGTGTTCGGGGTAGTTAAAACATATTTCTCTCTTTTTTTAATGAGAATAACTGAATTGGATTTATTTCAATGTCTCTCCTGTAAATTTTCAAAATTTGAAATACACCTTTACGTATTTTTATCGATCAGTAAGTAAACAACTCCATTCCAAAACCCACAGATTACAATTAACAAAATAATCCCTATTTTCCCCAAATCACCCTGCATTTTCCGTCGTTTGGAAGACGATAAACCCCTTCCTTATTCCCCCCAATCCCCTGCCATCGCATTAAACAATCAACTAAGTCGCAATCTCACTAAAATAACTCCGATTAAATAAGATTTTAATCGTAAGGCGCCGATTAAAACGATGATTTAAGAGGCTTCGAGGAAGCCGAGATCACCCTCCATTCCTCAGAGTGTTCGGGGTAGTTAAAACATATTTCTCTCTTTTTTTTAATGAGAATAACTGCATTGGATCTATTTCAATGTCTGTCCTGTAAATTTTCAAAATTTGAAATACACCTTTACGTATTTTTATCGAGATAACTCAAGAGAAAAATAATTCAGAAATAACACTTAGCTACACCACTGGGTTATTTAACTTTATAGCACGATAAGCACGTTTTAATTACTTTAACTCTAAATAATTAAAACACACCAGCAAACGAAGAAAAGAAACCCCATCACATTCTCTAAGTAAACAACTCCATTCCAAAACCCACCGATTACAATCAACATAATAATCCCCATTTTCCCCAAATCACCCTGCATTTCCCGTCGTTTGTAAGACGATAAACCCCTTCCTTGTTCCCCCGATCCCCCTGCAATCGCATTAAACAATCAACTGAGTCGCAATCTCACTAAACTACGATTAAATTAGATTTTAATCGTAAAGGCGCCGATTTAAACGAGTATTTAAGAGGCTCCGGGGAGCTGAGATAACCCTCCATCCCTCAGAGTGCGCGGGGCGGGGTCTAAGACTACGTAAGAAAGCTCGCTGGCCAATAAGGGCGCGCTCGCCCCACCACGAACGTAGAAATAACGGGTGAAACACGGCCGGGCGGTTTTGCGCCCTCTTTCGCGGGGATGAAAAACGAACTGTCGCACGAGTTGACGGACTTCCGAGGAATGTTGATCGTTGAAGTGATAATTTTATTGTGGCGCGTGTGGTGGAGGTTACAGGGTGGATAGAGTATAAATAAATATTAGGAATAAAAACTTAAAATAGGATTTAAAGTGTGTTTTAAAAGTGGGCATAATATGAGAGTATTTAATGTATTGTACTTATTGGGTACACGCATAGTTTCCTAAAAAGAATTGGACCGTTTCCGTCCTGATCCCGAGGTAAAGAGGACTGAGCCCGCTTTAGCCCTACTAATAAGTCTAAATCAGAATATTTCTCTAAAACAAAATAAAGAAAAACCCTCAAAAATTTAAAATATACAGGGTGTTTCCTAATTGCGCTAAAAAAAAATTAAGAGCGTACTTTTACAAAAAAAAATGTTTTTATAAACATAGTTCCGGAAATGCATTGTTCCCAAGATACACGGTGTTAAACTTTTTGAAACTTGGGCTTTTTATTAATTTCTTAAATACATATTATTATGTCTAATCTAATTTTAATAAAAATTGTCAGTATTAACACCCGTACTAGGGAGCTTATTTAGCCCCTACTTAATTAAATGTACGAAGTCTAGTTGAGTCTTGAGTGGTTCCTGAAAAATATTTTTACAAAAAATGTACAGCTTTTTTGTCACTTAATATATTTATGAATCTAAAAATAAAATAAATCCGATAAGTTGCATGTTCCCAAATCAGACAAGAAGCATGTTTTAGGGATACGTAATTCAGCGGAATTTTTTCTCAACAACTAAAACATGCGAAAAAAGTTCAAGACGTAAAAAGCTTTGTTTTTATTTGTCCAGTAGTTTAAATAAAATACTAAAAATTCACGATAGCCAATGACGAGCTTTTTTTGTAAGAAATATTGGTTAAGGAGTCACTTGAGACGCCACTGAACTTAATAAATATCACAAGCTTCTATTTAACTTGCTATGTATCTATGCAGGGCCGGATTTAGAGGTGTGGAGGCTCTGAGGCAATCTTCTTGTGGGGGCTCCTGAAAGTAAGAGTAAATGAAATTTTCTCACCAAACAAAATTAAAGAGCAAAAAAAAAGAAAAAAAAGGAAAAAACTTTCTCAGTATATAAGTCAATTTGCCCCCTAAAAAATTGAAGAGCAAAAAAAAGGTCGTCATCAATAAATTTGTAACTTTTATTAACTATTGTCAAAGGTGGAGACCCATATATTCGTTATGGTGACCCCTAATTTGGGGGAGCCGGGGGCCCAACGTAATATGGTATGGGTATCAAATAAAAGGGCTTGCTAAGCGTAGCTCGAAAAATATAGTAACGTCAACGTCATTTTAAATCCAACATGGAGGAACACCCAAGATGGCAGACCAGATATTTTTATGCACCCCCACAACATGAGTATCAAATAAAAGGACTTGTTAATAGTAACTCGAAAAATAAAGAGTCGTCATTCTCAATCAAACATGGCACAACACCCGAGATTTCGGACTAGATTATTTGGTCAATACACCTCCACAATATGGGTATCAAATAAAAGGGCTTGCTGACAGTAACTTAAAATTAAAAAATAATAACAATTAATCCTAACAAAGAAAAAGCACAAATGTATTGCTATGCGAAAACTCCCTTCAAATCTATTATTCTGCAAAAACTCCCTTCGCCTAGAATGGAGAGAACCCACTAGGTTATAATTTAGCTTAAACAAAATGCATGAACGCCAAAAGGAAGCATATACTCGCAATCCAGAAAGTTCCACGACCATTGCCTAGAGGCAACCCTTGATACAAATACCTTGTTTATGCGGTTGCCTATATCGCACTGCATCATATTATTTTTTGCTTTCGCGGTCATGTGTTTTGGCGACGGCGCAGGTCTTATTGTAAAATGTAATAATTAAATAAACGTATTTTCTTAATTTAGTTAGGTTAGGTTATTTAACCTGTAATATGTAAACTAACAACAGTGTTGCTATTTTGCAAGTAATTCCCTGCCAATACAAGGAATGAGAAGCTTTGCCAGCAATATTGCAAGGAGTGAGGACATGCAAGGAATGAAGAATGATTGAGAATAAGGTCATATATTAATAAATGTCACGACATGACCAAGATTAATTAATAAAAAAAGGTAAAGAGCTTTTTTTTGGGGGGGCTCAATTGTGCAATGTAAGAAATAGGTATTACAGTTTAAAGTGGGTGGTGCTTTGGAACATTAAAAACGATTAAAAATGAAAAAAGAACGTTCGGAAATTCGAAACCCACTCTGGAAGAAATAGATAGTTCTGATTGGTTACTACTCAATCAGACCAGCAACGACAGATGAAAAGAAGAAACCAGGATACTTTAAACCGGTAAAAATAATTATGATATGATATAAATATTTCTAAACTTAAATCAGAATTAAATGTTGTTGTTTCTAGCAGTTGTAGAGTTGTTGAGATATCATTGTTAAAGTCTTTCCTTAAAAATAGTTTATGTTAATTGTTAAGAAACTGCAACACGTTGTATAGAGAGGCGCAATTACTTGCTTACAAAATTTGACCCATCTGAGAAAAAAGCCAAAACGCCTGAAACCCCATATGGCGGAACACTCAAGAATGCAGACTAGTTAATTTTAAAACTGTAAATTATGTAAAATATTAAATAAATATTAATACACTCCTACAATGTGGGTATCAAAGGAACTCAGAGTAACTCGAAAAATAAAGTAACGTCATTCCAAATAATCCAACATGGCGGAATACTTCAGATGGCGGAATAGTTACTTTTAAAACACTTAATTATACAGGATGATTATCAAATAAAATAGCTTGCTGAAAGTAACTCGAAGAATAAAGTGTGGTTATTCTAAAGCCAATATGGTGGAACATCGGAGATGGTAATATAGTTATTTTTAATAAAGTTTTACAATATGGATATCAAATAAAAGGGCTTGCTGAAAGCAATTTAGTGTGTGAGTGACGTTACTCTAACTGCCTTTTCACATTAGCGGGCATTACTGATAGCCGGGAATGCGGGCGACAGACCAACGCTATGGAAGTGTATGGAGTCTTATAAGATCTTTCATACGTAGAGAACGCGGAAAGTCGGCAAACTCAAAGGCTTTGTATAATTTTTTATTACGCTGTCTGTTTGTCTTTCTATAAAAACGCGCTAAATCCAATATAGCGGACCAAGTTCTATATGCTTTCCTATAACATAGGTACCTACCAAATGAAGGGACTTGCTGGGAATACGAATGTGAGTTAAACTTTCATGCTGCCATCCGTCTGAAGTTTGGTGGATTGGAGTTTTTGGAGTTGGATACAAATGCCTATTCATATTACAGCTACACAAAATTAACCGACAAACGACCTTGTCACAATAATGCGTTTAATCAGATGAACGGACTGAGAAAATATGGCAAAAAAATAAAAAATAAATTTAAAGTAAAAACTTTGTTGAAACAAGCTTTTATTAAAATGTACCAAAAGAAGAAAATGAACTTTTTCATTAAAACTTCTAATAGCCACATTTAACGTCAATACACAAAGTATATAATCTAAAAGCTTGTCGTGAGATTAACCTATGTATGTAGATTAAAAAATACACTAAATGACGTGATCTATTTAATTCTAAGGAAATATGAGTACCTAAACAAAATGTTATTTGGCTTTTCTCCAGAATAAAGATGTTTAATAAACACTTTAAGAAAATTAAACGTTTTATATACTGTGAATAACTATTCTTCCCTTGCATAATAGAATAAAAGTTAAAATTACTTCAAAATAAATAAATAAATAAAATATTTAATATAAAATAATTATATTAATTTAGGTTATATAAAAAGTGTACTTACCCTACAGAGAAGGTTGCAAACCCTAAATAGAGGTTCATAGGCTTCCGGTCAAAACTATTTTATCATAATCCAATAAAATAAAATATTAAAGAGACTGCCAGAAGGAGAAATGAGCCTATAGTCGCGTCTCAAAAATGTGGTAAACTTTTTACCAAAAAAATTACTGCGGATCTGACTAAAAATGTAAAAACTTTTATTAAAACTGACTGACAGCCCAACTTTGACATTACTTTTGTAAAATTAATTTACTGGTAAAAAATATACCTATTATTAGGTATCATAACCAGATAAGAATATAAAAGAAATAAGGAAACGTTGTTTTCTTGCAAAAATATTTTATCCTTTAGTTTTCTTCGGCAATCACTAAGTATATTTGGTAAAAAAACCTAACTATTCACCTATTTCTTATTTTCATTAATTTAAAACCTTTTTATTCCAGACTTGACCACTTGACTTTTTTTTAAGTTACGTAATTGTGCATTTTCAGGTCAAAATCTGGTTTCAAAATCGACGGATGAAGTGGCGCAACTCCAAAGAAAGAGAACTCTTGGCTGCAGGAGGTTCAAGAGAACAAACATTACCGAACAAAAATAATCCCCATCCTGATCTCAGCGATGCAGATGGAGATAGGCCTAAATTAGATTTATCTGATATGCAGGTATGAAAAGAATTAACTATTATAGTCTGCAATTATCCTTTTGTAGATAAATCTTGTCCAATTTAACAACACAATCATGCTCGCCACCGCTAAACATCTATTCAATGATTGGTCGATACTAAGTTTTGTCAATTTTTACAATTTTGTTAATTATTTCTTGGACAATTTATTGGGAGTGTTCATTCAAAAATTGCCATATGTCTGTTAAAGATGTTTTAAGAAAAACGCAAAAAACGTTTGACATTAAAATTCTTAAAATTAAAAATGCAAATTTAGATTATAAAATATTTTTTGGGCCTAGAAGTATATTTCGTAATAATTATCTTTATAATTATTCATATTTTGTCAGAAATATTATCAATTATTTTAGACATGTCTGATTTTTTTAAAACTTTGGCTGTTTAATTATGTATTTTTACGTTTTTTTTCGATTTAACAGTCTATTTTACCTCCACACTAATACTTTTTGCTAATAAATTATGATAGGTATTCCCAGGAAAACAAAAAACGTGGATAGGTTTAGGCTCTTTTGAATCGACATAATAATTATTTAGACATTAAAATTAAAATAAATGAGAAAACATTTAACAAGTGAACATATCAGGTTTTAGTATAAACTACTTAGTAATACTTTCATATTGATTTTTGCAAAGCCTATCATTTTAAAAATTTAATATCTTAATTTAAAGATATAAATCGATAAAAATAACAAAAGAGATTTTAAAATACCATAAAACGATTTTTAATAAAATGTGGACATGTTCCTTTTTGAAGTAACACCTCAATTATAAAATTGACATTTAATGTATATTAACAAGGGTGTTGTTCATAACAATCTTTTTTTCCAGGATATTTCTCCAGCCAACTCTCCCTCCGACCAGCAAATGACAAATCAGGATATGTCATTGACAGAAACAAGTCATTCGCGTATGATTACAACACCAGGGTACCAGGGTGCTAACTACGACAACATGGACTATGACAGTTCAAATGATAGTGACGAAGAAATAAATGTCACGTGATTCAATTGTGCCAAAGAAGAGTGTTGTAATTTAAATGCAGGATGAGAGTTTAGATCTCCTTTTGCTTGCAAAAGTTTTATCCCATCTCTAACATCTTGTAAAGTGTTATGGAAGAATAGACTCGCTGCATTCAAACTGCGGCTAACCCCAACTGATCTAATAAGCATTTTAACCATGTAAACTTTTTCAGTATTCTTTTATTTTAAATAAAATACTCTTAAGGTACGCGTCCACTAGATACAGACTGGCGGACGGGCCGCCGGACCGCTGGCGTGTTGCCCTGCCTTGTAAATAAAACAGAGTGCGTCCATTACAGACGCGTCGCATTGGAGCATCCGGACGTGTTGAAAACATGTTCCGTTCGGCCGTTCGCCCGCCAGACGCTAGTGGACGCAAGCCTTTATGTTACAAACAATATTTTTTTCTACATTTTTATCAGATAAACTCAGGTGACGGAACATTTAGAAGCTAAGCGTGTCTAAAATGTATTAGATTTTTGCTCAAAACATTTCTTAGAGGAAAGTGACCAAATATAAAATACCATTTTGTTTTTTACACATAATTGCATAAACATTATGAATAAAAAACATTTTGTAGTAATTATTACCAATCATATATTTGTCCTTTATTTTGTAAAAATTTTAAGTTACATTGATCAATACTAAAGATTTAAAAAAAATTTATAAAGGTAGTCAAATATGGAATAGGTACCCAAATATGGAAAATACTATAAACAGCATTAAAAGTTAAACTTATTTAACAAGAAACTCTTTGGAAACTTTGGATAGAACATAGAGAGCAACAAAAATAATTTTAAAAAATCATAGATCCAGGCGTCAGACTCTGTATCCAGCGCAATTATTGTGCCCAGAGCACCACCAACGTTGTGGGTGTCTTAAGCGAGGTTGACACGGGACTTAAATACGAGGGGGAAAGGAAATAACTTCACGGGCAGCATATTCCTTGATTTAGATAACCTAGGGATAAAAGAACGAACGAAGTGGGCAGTTCGGCGCCTGTCCAGTTGGACCGTATAAGGATGCATACAATTTCTCAGAGCAGAATTCATATAAGTACCAATAAAAAAGCGATAAATCCCCTACAGGCTGACGATAAGCGAGAGAAAGAAGCCTCTCTGTAAGCAAAGGTTCTTTTATTAGACGAACAGCCCTTTTTGACTTAATTCTTGTCTTCTGATTATTTTCTTGCTCCATCAGCAGCTTTTTAAATAATCAAAGAACCCAAATAAGGAATAGTCCATATTTGGGCACTATGATCTGTCCATATTTGGATTTTCCGACGACTTTAAACTAATTTTTATATTTTTATTTAAGAAAGCAATAAAATCAAATACCGTTCAAACCTACAACAGAATATCTGAACTATCTGTAAAAGTTATAAAAACAGTATTTAGTGCACTTTTTGTATAAAAAATACGTATTTTTAAAATACCTTAAAAAGTTATAAGAAAGCGATAACACCAAACGTTACTACAGCGGCGAAAGGGCTTACACTACTGGCATGTTACCTCTTCTACTTGCGAATGGGCATAAAAAGACAAACCAATAGCGTGTGTGAGCTTCCGTTTAAGAGAAATGCCGGTATTCCATATTAAGGATACTATTTCATATTTGGTCACTTTCCTCTATATAATGTATTTACAATAAAATACTGCGTACCAAGCAACTTAAACTAGGCTTCTTGGATGGAAAGGTAGAGGCATGTTTTTGCTAAAAACTCTACACAGTGGCATAGCGTGCCTTGGAGAGGCCCCGTATCACAATGAGTTGGGAGGGCCAATAAAATGTTTTGTTAAAACCAAATAAAGGTCCCCACTTTTTCAATTTAGCCGATTTACGGTTTTCCAGCACCTAACTTTTTGCTTATACACCTTTGGGAGCCCTTGTAGCCCGGAGGCTCCGTATCATTGATACGCCTCATACGGCGTTTGCTGAGGCCCTTGAGCTTAGTATACGTGGGTGACATCCTATGTTGTTATTCCGCTATTTGTACCGAAATTTTTGTTTATTAAGCTAAACTAATTTTACCTTATTTTATAAGCATAAATTAATATTTTTGTATTATTACTACCTCAAATTCACACAACGGCCACCTCGTACATCGAGCCAAAATACAAAAAGTCTTGGTCTGGCATGCCAAATTTCCTTTGGTGTTGAAGATGGGTCATATTTGATATACAGGGGGACCGATAATAATAGAAAAACCACAGATTCCTTATGCTTAAATATTAATATTTAACCAAATATACAGACTGTCCACGGATGGAGTTAACAAGAGGACAAATGGACCAAAAATTTAATTCTATGATAAAAAGTCATTTTTATAAAAAATTATGCTTGTAAAAAATATGATTTACGAAGAGAAAATGTTGATTTTGTATACAGGGTTCGCAAAAACCTAAAAACATGATTTTTCTTCAAGATTAAACTACCTGTATTTTTCATTTTTAGCAAAATGTCATTAGAAAAATTTAAAAAGAATTATGTTTGTAATCGACAAAAGCAATAATGCAAAAGTTTTATTGCAGATCCATACTTTGTCGAAAACTGGCGTTTACTGTTAAAAAATGTGTTTTGTGGGAATTAAAAAAAAGCAGGTGTTTAAAATGCAAATTATAAAAGTTTTTTAGGTGATTTTATTATAAAAATTTAAATAATTAATTTTTAATAACTTTAAAATTAGTTTCATCAATGTTTTTGAATCCCCTGTAACTTAAATAAAGTTATTTAAAATGCTGTTCTAAATAAATTTTTTAATGATATTTTCCTTAAAAATTAAAAATAAAGGTTGTTTACCCTTGTAGAAAAATCATGTTTTTTAAGTTTTTGCGAACCCTGTATACAAAATCAACATTTTCTCTTCGTAAATCCCATTTTTTACAAGCAAAAATTATTTATGAATATTTTTTCCAAAAATAAAATGTTTGATCCTTTTGTCCTCTTGTAACTCCATCCGTGGACAGTCTGTATACTCGTATACTGGTTAAGGTCTAATAATAATAAATACTAAATAAATATGTAGGTATTGGAATATCGGCCAGTAAAGCAAGAAAAAAGGATTCATGTGACTAATCCAATCAGAAATGTTTAAATGCAGGTATTCACGTTCGGTTGCCTTTTTTCCTCACATTGCCAATGTGTTATGTTATTTAGCTGATTCTGTATAGCCAAAAGTTGATAATAAGAAAGATGGTATTTCAAAGTAAAAAAAATTTTGTTTAATTCGATAATTTTTGATTTTGAATTTAATAAAACTTGGTGTCTAGGGGTATTTGGACATCTGCTATTTGAATCTAATATTATTTTTTTAGTGTAAACCAGAAGGCGTTAGCGTCACTATTTATATTTCTCTAAAACGCCCGAACTTTTTGTGCTACTCTATATGTCCATATGAACAATCTAAGTAAACCAGTAACTTCTCCTATGCTTTTTGCATAAAAAGGTATGCTTTATAAAAATGGCTCTGGGCATCAGTTTTCATGATATTTACGTTAAAATTATTTAATGTATTCGCCATATACTTTTTGGTTGCATTAAACCACCTAAATACCAACATCTTGAAAACGGTTGCTCAGAGTCATTCTTACAATGTATACCTTTTTTGTGTAGCAGCCCAGTGGCGGATTTACATAATTTGCCGTCCGTAGACTATTTATTGTTGCCGCCCCAAATTCTTTTAATTTTTTGTTGGGGAAAAAATTGATGAACAAAAAAAAATGTTTTTCTTCAGTCTCAAATTTTTAAGGACCAAAAAAAGGTCCCGATTTCCATTTTTCTACTCCTACAATATTTCTAAATTCTGAAGTAAATCTGCGGACCCCTAAAAATTTGCCGCCCTAGGCACCAGCCTATTCCGACTGATGGTACATCCAACAATGTAGAAACCATAGAGGAGTTTACTGGTTTACTTAGATGTTCCATATGCATATGTATAAGTTGGGACGTTTTAAGGAAATTTAAAATTGTGTAGTTAGCGCCCTTTCGCTTATACATAAAAAACTAAATACTGAGATTTATTAAACTATTCAAAACGTATCAATAATGTATCGAAATAAATTCGGTTCGACACAATATGTACATACAGGATGGACAAAATTAAACTTGCACACTTTTTAACTAATAATAACTTTTTATCTGTTGCGCCTATCTTTTTCATTTTTGGAGGGCATCTTTAAGTTTTCCAATTTTGGTCAAATAGATTTAGATAGCATTGGGCTTACAGGACTTTTTTCAAAATACTGACTTTAACCTTGTTGCAAAAGGAATCTGTTTTAGCTACGATTAAGCTAATACGTAGACAAACTATGGGAAATAATTCAGTAGAAGCGAATCTGTCAACTATTTTGAGAATTTGAGCATGCATTTTTCTTGATTTTAAAAAGAACTTTATTTCAGTGTCCTTTACAAATCAAAAATGTGAGGTTACCATGGTTACTGAGTTGGATGGCGACCAAACTTAACAGTAAATTAATTAAAAATAAAGTTATTAGCCTAATTGTAGATAAAAATAATTTTTTTTTGCAGCAAAGTTTATTTCATTATTTTGGAAAAAGTTCCGTAACTACAGTTCTGTTTAAATCTATTTGACCAAAATTGGCAAACCTATTAGCCCCTTAAAAATGAAAAGATGGGCGCAACAGATAAAAAGTTATTATTAGTTAAAAAGTGTACCAGTTTAATTTGGCCCACACTGTATGTTTTTCTTAATATCTAATTTTGGATATAGGTATGTTTGGTTAAATCTTAACATTTTGGTATAGGAAATCTGTGGTTTTTTCTGTTTACCATTAATTAGCTTTATTTGCTATAATCTCTATACAGGCTGTCCGGATTTCGTTGCAATTGCAGGGTATCTTGGTTATTAATAGCATAGAGTAAGGAAATTATAAGAGTTATCATGGAATAGCCGATTTAAGGACAGGTCATGCGAAAACTCCTAATATAATTTTATTCGTTTCTCGTTGAAATACCGCCAGTTAGTCATTTCAGTAAGCTTACGTGTCTCCCTACCGCTGATGTTACACGAGGCGAGGCTTCGACCGACGCATTTAAAGTGTAAACTGGAAAAATGACAAGTCTGCCGCCAAGCCTGCCGCAAAAGAGGTACGAAAATTTTAGCATGCCATGGTTTCTCTTATCCGTAGGTATGTTACTTTATGTTATTAGGGAAAGAGACTTGCAGTTTTCGCCAAGTGTTGCTACTTTTTGATAAAACGAAAGATGACACTAAAATATTTTTATGGCTCTTTTTGTTTTTTACGAACGACTTTTTTCCATTTTGCGGCCCTCCTCGTACTTCAGTTGTCCTTTAACTTATATCAAAAGTAAAAACTATACTCTATTTTTTTGCAAGAGAGAGTAATAAATCATTTAATTTTATGGCAATTCGCTTTCTGTGTTAGTCCGAGTATAAATATTTTTCTTCAATTCTACCTGTAATGTACTGATAAGGCATTATAATTTTAGGCCTGCAGACCCCGTTCTAATATTCGTCAACCTCTTGGGTTAAATACAAAGGAATAATAGATGTTTACCTGTATTTACGTGGGAATAATGTGATAAAAACCTTGACAGTGGCGGTGCGCTTGAGTTTATTTTTGGGAACTTACCCTTTTTAAACAGTTTAGGTAAAATGAAAATCTTGATTCTTTTATATGTGTAAAAAAATATTTTAAAATTTATAGTATATTAATATTGTACAGTTGGTATAATTATAGTTAATAATAACCATTTTAATAATACACATTAAAAATGCATAGTCAAAAATAATTATTTAAAATATAATCTATACCTAATTAAATATGCTACATAATCTACATCTAGTTATTCACATTCTTCCATATCTGACATACTATCACTACTTGAGTCATATATGAGTCTACTTGTATAATAATTAGAGGTTCAACAGTTGTATCTACTATTGAATCCAAAGACCACATTTTATTTTCTACTTCTAATACATGTTCGACAAATTTTTTCCAGTTTTCTGGGGAAGCATTAGATATGGCAATTTGAAATAGTTGTTTTTATATCTACTAGTTTAAACGTATTATTATTTCTGGCTACTTCACCTTTCACTTGTGCCTATCGCTTTTTTGGTGGAATTATACCTCCCTCTTTTTCTTGTTTAAAAATTCTGTAAATTGTCGCTTTTTCCACCCCAGTCATCAACGCACATTTTTGAACACAATCGTCCACACTTAAATTAGAGTTTTGATCATTTCTAATACAGGGTGCGGCAGAATGGACTCCCACATTTCATCAGGCTAGAACATCGGTAATGGGAGTTGGACATTGGTGGGGATGGTCACATTCGCTTGGGCGATTGATAAGGTTTGTTACTAGGCGCTATGTCTTGGTCTGGTGACCAACGTGGATTTGTTATTGATCTATTATTCAAAAATGACGAATGTGTCACCACGTCGAAAAGAGTATTTTGTACGCGCTTTCTGCCTCCGAATGCCTCTGTTCCAGACCGGAAAACAATTTTTAAATGGATTGCTAACTTAAGGGCAACTGGTTCTTGACTTTCCTAAATCAAGACAGCGATCCGAGATGAAACTGCTGCTATTCCTCAAGACATGGTGATAAAAGTGATGCGGAACTTCTAGGAACGCCTTCGCATGTGTGTCGCTGCTAATGGCCGTCACTTACACGATATAATTTTGAAAACATAGTTAAAAAACCTTAAACTGTGCTCTTTTGAAAATAATAAAAGTTTAGCTTCATATTTTATAGTAGACTTTTTATTTGCTACCCAAATGTGGGAGTCCATTCTGCCGCACCCTGTATAATCGAATACGTTTTTAACAATCTGCTTTTCAGTTAAATGGCCGAGACATGCGCGTTTCTGCGGAAAAGCCATTTTTACAATACTGTAATACTTTGAACAATACTCTAACAATTTATAACCACTCAGTTGCACATACGGAAAGATACTAAAATATATATAAAATTTATAATCCTTATTTAACGTAATTCGGTGTATTTCTACCTGTTCTTTGCACAGAGACTGGTGCGCCTATGGTTTACAACCTTCTAACCGTCCCGAGAATTTTTTATTACTATCTCTTGCAAAAAATAGACTATAATAATAAACTTTTAAAAAATCTAGCTAGGTACACCACTGGATTCCACGTAAAAATATACACTATCATCAGTTTGTACTTTTGTTAAAAGACAACTGAAATTAGAGGAGGGTCCCAAAATGACAAAAAAAATGCCCTGTATGTTAAATACAAAAACGGCCATAAAAATCTGTTAGTGTCATATTTTGCTTCATCAAAACACTTTGCGAAAACTGCAAGTCTCTATCTCTAATAATAACCAGGATACCACGCAACTGCATCGAAATTCGGACACCCTGTATGTAAACCTAGTTTTTATTTTAAAACAAATTATATTTTTCTCTTTTGTAAAACTAACTTATTTAGACCATGAATAATTAAAACTGTTGCAATTTACCACACTTTTTAGAGACAAATACAACTTACCTTATCGAAATAAAATTCTTTATAATTTTACCGAAAATCGAAATCGCCGTCGCGTCGCTTGGATACACGCAGTAAGTTTACGTGTCTCCACACAGATAATTTTACATGAGGCTTCGACCGACGCAGTTGAAGTACATACAAACTGGCAACAATGCTAAGCTTGCCGCCAGGCAACGCTTAGCTTGCCGCCAAAGCGGTACGAAAATATTAGCACGCCATGGTTACTTTTGGTAGAATGCATTACAAATAATGAATAGGTTCTTGGTTCATTTTTAATTCAATATAACACCGTAATCTAATTTTCGATATTGTACACTTTAAAACTAGCCACCTAATTTGTAAAATTCTATTGTCGTATTAAATATGCAACAAACTTAAAGTTAGTGGTTAGATAACAAAAAAAAACATTTTTCTTGTACATTTAATGCCCTACACTGTATAAAAATGTAGTTTAAATAAAAAGTAGAGAGTTTAAATGATTTAATAAATCGACTCAAAAATTATTGCGCAGGTAATAAATATTAAAAATTTTATTATTATCTAGGAAAATAAAATATTTTATTAATAAATACAATTAATCTTGAATATCAACATTTAACTATAATAAAATATATGGCGTTTTAAGTAACTTAATACGTGTTTTTGAAGTAGAAATGAACAGAATATATTTTACAACAAATAGCCAATCAGTCTCCGATCGTTCTCGGTCGATTTAACATGTCCGAAGGGAGCTCTAGCTGGGCATGGAGTCGTGCATGGAGAATATAGAAGATGTGTTGGTTCCCCGAGGAAGATAGAAAACTCACGCTAAAAAGAAGATATCTTCCTTCTGGGGCTAAGCGCTGTGAGCGAAGATTCCTATAAGCTGATGAATTTTCCGTTTGGTATCGAACACGAGGTGTTTCTCAAACGGCGGAAAATGGTTGGGCGTACCGCAGGAAATGTCAGTTTTGACAGTGAAGGTTATGCGCAATACCAGTAGCACTAAATATCCCTTTTATAGAAAAGTTTCATTAATGGAGCCAAATAAACATAGGTTTAGCTCCGCCCATCTACAGTGAGTAGTTCAAATTTCATCGAACAGTGGCGCTGCAGTACTAAAGTTTTCATGAGTAAGCGCTTCAGAAATTAGTTTTAGCTCAGGGTCACAAACTACTGTTTCTGAGTCGGCGAAAACTTTTTCAAACTTGGTGCGTTATCCGTCCGTAATTTTTGTTTTTTTTGCTTCTTATTTACTTGAAATTAAATTTGCTGTGTGTTTATAAACATTATTAATATGTCTGTTGTTGCCGTCGTATAAGGTGTTGTGTTCCAAATTGCGAAGACCGGTTTAATAAGTAGTCGTTCTCGTTTTCCAAAACCAGAAGATACTAAAATGATTAAACAATGGCTCGCAAAATTTATAACACTTTATAAAATTTATTATTTATTTTATAAAAGATGTTAGTAAAAGATATAGAGTCTGGCCTCATTAGTAATAAAAATATTTAAATGGCGCATTTCCCATCATATAGTTACAATGTCTTGTTAGTTGATCTTCCATCTACCATAGCGCCACTAACTTATAACCAGTTGACAACATTGCAGATACTTATCTAATAAATGGGATGGTTTGCGACCAGTAGTAGCTTTTGGTTTGATGGCTGCAAATTTATGCATTAAAAAGATTATCACATTTATGTGAACACATAATTGAAGACACGAAAAATATTTAAAAATATCGGAATTTCTGGGAGGTACAGAGCCCGACCATTCAGTCCCCCCACCCACCGAATGTGCTGGCTAAATTGGACCAAAAAAGGGACCAGAGCCAATTATAGATAAAAAAGAAAGAGAAAATAAAACAAATAGCCAAAAGCTGGCTCAAAAAGAGCTTTCTACCTAGAGTTACATATTAAGAAAGAAAAACATTAATACTTTTGTAGCAAAATCAAGTCGTAACGTAAGCATACCTACAATATTCCAGTCAAGTGACCCATGGCGCCATATTTATAAAATGTAAATTTAAGCAAAAAAACCCTGTCTGTCGCCTATTTTATTCCACGGAGCCCTAAACTTTTTTAAAATTTCCACTCTCTGAGGCCTATTTTATTACGGTGCACTAGGCTGTTGCCTAGTCAGCCCAGTGCTAAATATGACACAGCCCTGTGCAGGGCCCCAAAAACTACAATAATGTAAAAATAAACCAAGAAATACTACCTCCACTTCTAATAATTTAGCAAAGTGCAAATCGAATGAGCATCTAATATCTAAAATATTGCATAGAATCGATAAATAATAATTATTTTAGTGTCAATAATTGTTTTTTAACTTTTACACTTTCTTTACTTTGTTCGGAATTTACCAGGTTTTAGTAATTGATATAATGAATGTCACGATAAAATTGAATTTTATTTATCTTCTTTTAAATTCAGGTAAAAAAATCAATGTTACTTTTTAAAAAGAGAATTACGTTCTTTAAACTATATTTTAGATGTTTAATGCTCATTCGACTTTTTTATTGAACACTTTGCAGTTTTCTTTTGGTCTATTTTTACACTTTTGTAGTTTGTGTCGTCCCTGTACAATACAAAACATGTTTCTGATTGTGAATATTGTTTTTAGTAATGGTAGGGGAGCACATGAGGGGGATCTCGGAATTTACTACAGCGCGGCAGATTAATATCGGAGAAATTTCTCTGATTAATATACCGAAGAATACTCGGTTAAAAATATCTACCAAATAGGAGCCCCATATACAGGGCCGATAGTAAAAACAAAAATATATCCATACAAAATTTTTTCGAGAGTATTTTCTCTATATATCTATAGTCGCTTCCCCACCGATGAAAATGTATATCGGTATACATTATATAACATTTTGTTTTTCTTCTTATCATCTAAGCGTTGCAAGTCAATAGGTCTCTATGACGCTCGAGGAAATACCCACTTAGTATCGTGGACTTCCCTACTATAAGAAGCAAAAGCACATACACGACTTTCTTAAATTACCACTGAACACGTAAGTGGATGAAGGTGTTATTTTATCAGTACACACACCTCCAAAATTCTTGCCCCCCTAGTATTTAAAAATGTAATGCAATTAATGTGTAAAAGTGTAATATATTTAATAAATTGCTTTATTACTAACATTTTGTAGCTACAAATATTTTTTTGCTGCTTATTTTAAAAAAATAATAAAAAAGTAAAAAATATGTAAAAAAATTAAAACATTATTTAATTTTTTAATAAAAAAATCAAGCCTATAACATAACAAAACATTAATAATTAGTTTGGCCACCCCTTCGCTCAATGAGTTGACCAACACGTCTTGGCATACTGAGAATAAGGTTGTCAATATAAATATATAATAAAAAAATTAAAACAATGTTTTTTCTTTTTAATAAAAAAATGCAAGCATACAACATAACAAAACATTCATAATCAGTTTGGCCCCCCTTTGCTCAATGAGTTGACCAACATGTCTTGGCATATTGAGAATAAGGTTGTCAATATAACCTTGATCCATGTTGTCCCATTCCTCTTGGGCGGCTATATCCACCTACTAAAGGGTTACAGGAGGATTTTGTCTTTCTTTTATTGCTCTAGCAATATGGCCCCATACATGTTCAATCGGATTCATGTCTGGCGAGTTCGCAGGCCAGTCCAATCGTTCGATATTTCTTTCTCGAAGCATGTTTTGTACCCTTTGAGTACGATGTGGCATGGCATTGTCATCTTGAAAAATACAATTTTCAACAAACTCGTTGTGCAAGGGTTGAATGATAGGTTCGATAATGTTTTCGGCGTATATAGCACCTGTCATGGTCCGCTCGATAAGAATAAGTGGAGTTCGCCGCCCGTACATTATTCCGCCCCAAAACATGATTGTCCCCCATGGTACGGATCAACTTCTCTGGCAAAAATTAGTCGTTCCAGTTTGTCTGGACCCCTCCATACCCTTTTTCTGCGGCTGTCACTTACCAGGCCAAATCTTGTCTCATCGGAGAAAAGGACATTTCGCCATTGTTGTAAAAGTCAATTTCTACGCTCCTGACCCCATTGCAATCGTGCAGCAATATGTCGAGGTAAAAGCGTAGGCACTCTTAAGGGTCTTCTGACTCTTAAATTGTTAGAATGTAGTCGCCTTCGATACACCTTCTTGGTGTAAAGCCACTATTCTTCCTCTGTTAAACGAAAAATCTGGTTTCTCGGCATTCTGTACAAAAATTGTTTGTGTGCATTCTTTCGATTAAAATTTAAAACTGCTATCTTTTAAAGATATTCCTTTATTTTTGGACTTTTGCTATCAATTTTTGTTTATTTCTTGATAAGAATATTTAACATTTAATTGACAATTTATGTACAATTTTTTGTTGTTTTATAGTTACGGGTTTAAGAATATACCAAGAATTTTGGAGGTGTGTGTACTTGTTTTAAGTTTAGTTTTAAGTAATTGAGCTTTTAACATGTTTGGACATTTTTTTATTTATTTTTTTACGGATTTTACATCACAAGCAGACAAAAAATTTCCATTCTTATTTATTAAAAAAATATTGTTATTTTTTAAGTTAAAATGGGCAAAGAGCAACTTATTTAAACAAAATATTATTTGGCTTTTCTCCAGAATAAAATTAAAAGTTTATCTAACATTTTAAGAAAATTAAAACTTTTATGCATTATGAAGAACTATTCTGCTCTTACACAATATAATAAATGTTATGATTACTTTAAAATAAATAAAATAATAAAAAGTAATGTTTAATATTAAGTTACTTACAATACAAAGGTTTTAATTTATAAACAAAGGTTCATTAGCACCAGGGCCGTATTAACTGTGTGAGGAGCCCTAGTGTAGAATTTCCGGAGCGCTTATTTTGAAAAACAAAAAAAAGTCTGGTCTGGCGCCTATTTTTTCCATGGCGCCCTAGGCTGTCTAGCCTAGTCAGCCTCAATGGATAATACGGCCCTGATTAGCACTCGGTTGAAATTATTTTAATCCAATAAAATAAAATCTTAACAAGACGCCAGACGGGAACTGGGCCAATGGTTGCGTCTCAAAAATGTGGTAAATAGTTTACCAAAAATGTGGTAAACAGGTTACCTAAAAACTTACTGATAAACTTGTTAGCAAACTGAAAAAAATTAAAAATGAAATGTCTGATGAACATTCTAGAGTTTGACCTTACTTTTGAAAAAAACTAACTGGTAAAAGATACACCTAGGTATCTTAACCAGATAAAAAGAATAGTAAAAATGTTTAGCCATATAATAAAGTATTTTATGCTTTACTTGTTTTCTGGGAGATTAATTTAAATTCATCTCCCAGAAAACAAATAAAGCATAAAATAGCAACTTATTGCAGTACAAGTATCAGAATACTCAAATGTCACATAACACCTTTATCCAATGATTTAATTGTTGACTCTTTTTTTTCAAGCCGTGTTCATTTACTTAAAAACTTGTTGCTTATACATATTTCTATAACTTTTTGACAATGAAATAAAATAAAAATAACTAGTTGGTTTCTTTAAAAAATTAAAAACATGTTAGATAACATTGTTGATAAAAGTGTTGAGTAGTAAGTGAGAAAGCGGCTTCATATGATTCACGAACCAGTAACCAGAACTAACGCAAAAACATGCAAATGAGTTTTTGAGCTATTTTATATTAAAAATTTAAAATAATTAATTTTTGATTACAACAAAATCAGTGTTATAAAACTTTTTGATACCCCTGTAAAATTAATACAGCCTTATAATATATATTTTAAATAATTTTTTAAATAACATTATGCTTAAAAACTAAAAATAAAGTAAACAATATTTTCTCTTCTTAAATCATATTTTTCTTAGAAGCAAAAATTTGTATCTAGAATCATTATTTTTTAATGATTTTTTTCCATTTTTCTCCTTGTAAATCTATCCTTCAAGTTCAAAAGGGGCCAGTACACTAAATATTTATACCCCGGTACCAGGACCAGAGCGGTCCTATTGCAGAACCTCTTATTTGTCATACCCATACGTGGTCTACATAATGAACTAAATTAATATAGAATAGTTTTATAATGCTATATAATGGCTTTATTTTGACAGTTTTGACACTCCGCTTACCCAGCGGTTAAGCAGCTGAGTACTTTTGAATGGTCCCAATTTGAAATTACGACTACAAATCAAGACCAATTGGCTAATGAAATCTACTTAAAGTTTTAAGCTTGGATTGCTTTTATAATATAAAAAGTAATTTAGGTATATAAAAAGAAAAAAGTTTGAATGATAGATGAACTTACAAATTCTTTTGTCCCTTTCTTGTCAAAAGTAAATTTACTAGAATTAAATTATTCTTGCAAAATCCGCCAATATTGCAAAATGTCGCTTAAAAGGACAAACGGCATTGAGAAAAATAAGAGGGCAATCTGAATGACAATTTCTTAAACGACGGGCACCCTCTTGAGGCTTGTTGGAATATTGCCTATCTTATTATATGCGTCAGGTCTTTTCTTTTATTGTTCTCGTTTCGTATTCGTCAAATTAAAGTCTGATTTAAAGAAATGTGTTTTTGCCCTTTAGATGATATCCGAGGGCGGTGTAGTAAAATGTTTCCACTCCAAGTTTTATTTTACGCCTTGGCAGTGTATTTTATTTAGATTGAGGATTTCAAGGGTGATAGGAGCAACGTATGAGGGCTTAAGGGTAAACGTTTTTATTTGTCTGGTGAGTAAATCTGATGTTTTATGTTTAGTAAATAATACCGGATGCCTACAAAATTACTAGCAAGCCTGTCATTTTCTTGAGAAGTGTTAAACGATTTTGAAATCTTGGTAAGATATACAGGTCTGGAAAATGCTTTATTGTTTAAGAACTATTTCTTGTTAACAAAGCTGCAATAAATAAAAATGTAATAAAAATCCAATATTGTAAAAATAAAAACAAACAAAATCCATGTATATACCACAAACATACAAACAAAATGGTAAAAGTTATACTAATAGTCTTATGCAATAAATAAATAATTAAAAGGAAAACGTGACTGAATGACATAAATTATATAATTGTCAGCTACACAAAATTAGAATAAAACAAATCAATACAATACAATTCTTTAAAACAACATGTTAAAAATCACACAAATACTATAAATTATCACTCTTCATAAAAACAGTTTAAAAAGAAAAATATATACATCACATAAACATTATTTACAAAAACAAGAAGGAAAAAAGTACATGTCACAATCTAAAATGACCCATGCGCCCAGTACTCTTCGACAGTATAAAAGGCCTGTGGGATTAAAAAGGCTTTAACCTTATTTCTAAAAGCTTTGTACTGTTTTATCTGTCTGAACGTCAAGTGGCAAAGCATTAAACATTTTCTTGCTATCATAAAAGATGGACTTTTTTGTTAAAGCTGCTGAAGGAATTGAGCAAATTAATGTTAAATCTACTGCGCGTGTTAATTAATGAAGTGGCATGAATTTGTTCTGAAT
>JACEGR010008495.1:0-36232 GCA_014170235.1 Listronotus bonariensis | reverse complement strand
AGGGGCCCCTAAAAATTTAAAGAGCAAAAAAGGGTCCTCAGTACTTTTGCTTTCTCTGTTTTCTTTATGTCTCATTATTCCAAGACTTCAAAGATGTGAAGAGCAAAGAAAGTCCTCCCCTTTATTTTACTCTCATTTTCTTTTCACTATTTCTGTACTTACCCCAAGGGCCCAACTGTCCCAACCTCCAAGTGCCACTGCCCACCTAGCCCCATAGTAGGAAACTCTAGGGATAAAAGAACGAACGAAATGGGAAGTTCGGGGCCTGTCCAATTGAACCGTATAGGGATGCATACGCGCGGCACCACGAGTTTCTCTGTTGGGAGCTGCAAGAGGAGGGGACTATACTAGACAATTCGTCAGAGCAGAAGCCGTAAAAGTATCTATAGAAGAGCGATAGATTCCACAGCTCCTCGACGATGGGCAAGAGAAGGAAGTCTTTGAGTAAGTAAAGGATCATTAATAAGACGAACAGCCTTCTTTGAATGGCATCAAGAATGCTGAGGGTTGTAGGGGATGCCATTCCCCAGACATGAGAACAATATTCCAGAGAGGGTCGAATTTGGGACACATACAAAGTGTATAAATTGGAAGGAGAAAATACTTTTTGGCTCGGAAAAGAAATCCAAGCTTTTTTGAAGCTGCGGTGGCTATAGATACAATGTGTTTATGCCAGTTAAGGTTATTCTCAAATGTGACGCCCACAAGGTTAAATGTGTCCCCGCTCTGCAAAACCTGGCCACTCATAAGCAAAGGATGAGTGTTTGATGATTTTTTTCGCGACAAGGAACATGATTGTGTTTTGGATGCATTAAATTGAACGAGATTTTGGCACCCCAATCCAATATCAAATTGAGATCCTGTGAAAGAGATATCTGCATCGCCCTGCGTTTGGACGCTCATCATTGGGATTTCGGAAACCGTAAGAGATGCAGGATCGGTTAAATGGAGGCAAAGTTGCGCAATTTGATGCTCAATAAAATGCCGTTTGCGTTTTAAAAAATTCCGAGTACTTCCGAAGATATTCGAAAAAAACCGGAATTTTCAATTTTGGTTTCTATTGTTTCCTGGCTATATTTGTTAAGATAACTCAAAATGAAAACACGTTTTCATGGCCACTTTTTTCTGCTCTATAATTCAGTGTGATTAAATATTGAATCTGACGTTTCGGCTTCTGGCGACCATCATCAACTTAATTTTTTAAATACGGACCTGATATTTTTTCAATTTAATTAAATCCTTTCATCACTCTTAAAACACTATATATCGCCACTTTGATATTTGCCGACGTTTCGTTACAGACAATTCCATCACCAGAATATTGCATATTTATTTAACCATAATACGGCCCTGAACTACATTTTTAGGTAAAAAGGTAAAAAAAGAATAAACTTATTACATATTCATAATGTTTTATTGCAACTCATTGATATCTAACAGCGGAAATTACTTTATTAACAGAAACTAACCAGCAGGTACGAATTCAAGGAGAACTTCATTTAATGTATGGATTGGTATGTGGAGGAACAAAATTATTGGACCTTTCGTTTACGAAGGGACCTTAACTTCCGAACGATATCTAAATTTGATTAGGAATGATGTCTTAGACGCCCTAGATAATCAACCTTTGGCAGTATTTCAAGAAATATGGTGGCAGCAAGACGGAGCTCCTGCCCACAATGGAAGGGAAGTAGCTCAATTCCTTTACCATATATTTCCTAATAAATGGTTTTGCAAGATGGCCCGCTAGGAGCCCAGATCTTAGTCCCCTAGATTATTTCCTTTGGGGATATCTTAAGAACCGTTTATTTAAAAATGCACCTCACGACCTTTAAGTACTACGACAAAATTTGATAAGGGAAGTCGCTGCCATTCCTGCGAGAACAATTAATCGAGCTGTATTAAAAATACAAAGCAAAGCAAGAAAATGCATCGAGGCGGAAGGTTATCTCTTTGAACACTTATAATAGTGATTAAATTATGTTTATTTTTAATATGGGCATCAAGATAGTATTACAAATTGTTTATGTAAGCTGATTTGTTGTCTACCTTTTTGTTTCTTATGTCTAATATTCATGAAATTTTCGGTTAATAAAGTAATTTCCGCTGTTAGATATCAATGAGTTGCAATAAAAGATTACGAATATGTAATAAGTTTATTCTTTTTTTTACCTTCTTACCTAAAAATGTAGTTCAGGGCCGTATTATGGTTAAATAAATATGCAATATTCTGGTGATGGAATTTTCTGTACGAAACGTCGGCAAATATCAAAGTGGCGATATATAGTGTTTTAAGAGTGATGAAAGGATTTAATTAAATTGAAAAAATATCAGGTCCGTATTTAAAAAATTAAGTTGATGATGGTCGCCAGAAGCCGAAACGTCAGATTCAATATTTAATCACACTGAATTATAGAGCAGAAAAAGTGGCCATGAAAACGTGTTTTTCATTTTAAGTTATCTTAACAAATATAGCCAGGAAACAATAGAAACCAAAATTGAAAATTCCGGTTTTTTTCGAATATCTTCGGAAGTACTCGGAATTTTTTAAAACGCAAAACGGCATTTTATTGAGCATCAAATTGCGCAACTTTGCCTTCATTTAACCGATCCTGTATCTCTTACGGTTTCCGAAATCCCAATGATGAGCGTCGAATTCGAGCCACCCTGTAGTTTTTATTATTGGATTCATCTCATAAATCATACAAATACGATACCAACTGTAACAACAGCAAGCAAAATGTATATTAGATATGTCATAGTGCCCCGAAACAGTTAAAAAAATTTGTCATGAGGGCGCTGAAGTACAATTGCAACGTTGCCTATTTTAAATTGCTTATTAATTATCGGTATGTATAGTGGCTCAGGTAAGTTTTTAATTACTTATCTGATGTGAATGTGATATGGATGTATATTGCTTGTTTATTGTCAAAGTAATTCCTTTGTTTTTTTCGATTTTTACGACTTTTAACCGACTTCCAAAAGGAGGAGGTTTTCACTTTGCCTGTAGTTGTTTTTGTGTTTCTGTTAAGCGATTACTCCAACGTTGGTGGACCGAGATTTATTTATTTTTTTATTTAAAAAGCGTGGCCGCAGTGGTCCCATAAAAAACGAAGTCACGATCGTGAGAGAAAAAGGTACTAGACCTATTTTTTTTTCTCGGCTGTACGTTGTTCTGTGCGGCAAGGCTGCCTCTAGATAGGTTTATGCTAAAATAATAAAGAATGATTTTGGTTAAAACAGAAGAGATCAAGCGCGCATTCAAAATCGACAATTGGCGATGTTAACTACCGATAGGGGCGCTGCTAAACATAAACAAAGTCGAAAGAAGCAGGTAATAGGCAGGTAGCTAGGTTTGATTCCGTTACGGATTTCGGGTATTTAAACGGTTTAAATTACTGTTCAAGTTTTTAATACAGCCGTGAATTTGTATAGATTTATACGTATTAAGTGTGTTAAAACTTGATTTGTGAGTTTAAGTAGTGCCCTTGATGGTTTAACAGACTTTTTGTTAGTGGTGATTAGTGAAGAAAGCGCCATGTAAAACTTTTTCGGAATGAGTAAAGAACTGTTTTTGACGCTAAGCTCAGTATTTTCATACCTTAATTGCACTCCCGATAGTAGGTGCACAGTGGAAGGAGAAGAAATCTTGAATTCCAACCATATTATTTTGATTATACACAGGTCTTTTATTTTACATGTTAATGGCTCTTCTGATGCCATAATAAACGTTTTAATATAGATGAAAAGAAAGACCTTTTGATAAAGATGATAGCAAAACACACAGCTATTCACGCACAAGGCTCAAAAACGCGTAGTTAAACATAACGAAGTAAATAAATAATATTATATTTATATCCATTTCAATGGTTAAACATGTCCGATCACCTGTTTTCTTAGGTTGCGCCGTTGACCACCAGAGGTCTCATTGATCTTTAAAATCGCCAATCTTGGGGTAAAATTTAACATTTACACCGAAAACCAAAAAAAACCGTGGGTGTCTTGGGCAGGGGTAAGAGGAAGTTTAGCCAACACGGGACTTAAAAACTTGAAGATTTGGGGGGCAGGAAAGACCTCCTGCTGGCAGTAGGTTTCTCACAGTCTAGAAACTCTAGGGATAAAAGAACGAACGAAATGGTGTCGGGGTCTGGTCCAATTGGACCGTGTTAGGATGAATACGCGCGGCAATCAATGAGTTTCTCTGTTGGGAGCTGCAAGAGGAGGGACTATACTGGATAATTCGTCGGAGCAGAAGCCGTAAAAGTATCTATAGAAGAGCGATAGATCTCCCTTCCACAGCTCGACGATGGGCAAGAGAATGAAGTCTTTGAGTAAGTAAAGGATCATTAATAAGACGAACAGCCCTTCTTTGAATGGCATCAAGAATGTTGAAGGTTGTAGGGGATGCCATTCTCCAGACATGAGAACAATATTCCAGAGAGCGTCTAATTTAGGACACATACAAAGTGTATAAATTTGAAGGAGAAAAATACTTTTGGCTCGGAAAAGAAATTCAAGTTTTTTGAAGCTGCGGTGGCTATAGACAATAAATGCTAAAAATACCTGTATTGGCACGGGCGATAAAAATATTTTAATAAAACAATAAAAAATGAAAAATACGTGGATTATTATGAAAATGTAGGTACTGCAGTCCGCTTTTAATTTAATTCCCTTCGCAATTTAGCGAGTTTCAAAATTCCCGGAATAATCCCTGAAATTTTATTTTAAAATATCCGGCCTAAATCCAAACTGGTCGAAGGAATTAATAGTTAAACAGAAATTCTAATCTGTACATCGGACTAAATACCAATTTCATGGGCTTTAAATACTGGAGTTCGTAAAATTAACTGTAATACAAATCCTGTTAATACGTTTTTAAATTTAAGCGAAATAATGCATTTAGTTTTAAATTTAAAATATTATTAAATAGCTGCCACTAAAAACGCTACGTTAGTTAAAAATTGTTTGTTTTTGTGGTCATTATCATGAAGAAAAAGTACTTTATTTTAGTGCACTACCAACTTAATTTTTTAAATACGGACCTGATATTTTTCAATTTAATTAAATCCTCATCACTCTTAAAACACTATATATCGCCACTCTGATATCTGCCGACGTTTCGTACAGATAATTCCATCACCAGAATATTGCATATTTATTTAACCATAATACTATCCTGAACTACATTTTTAGGTAAAAGGTAAAAGAATAAACTTATTACATATTCATAATGTTTTATTGCAACTCATTGATATCTAACAGCGGAAACATTTTATTAACAGAAACTAACCAGCAGGTACGAATTCAAGGGAGAACTTCATTTAATGTATGGATTGGTATGTGGAGGAACAAAATTATTAGACCTTTCGTTTACGAAGGACCTAACTTCCGAACGATATCTAAATTTGATTAGGAATGATGTCTTAGACGCCCTAGATAATCAACCTTTGGCAGTATTTCAAGAAATATGGTGGCAGCAAGATCGGAGCTCCTGCCCACAATGGAAGGGAAGTAGCTCAATTCCTTTACCATATTTCCTAATAAATGGTTTTGCAAGATGGCCCGCTAGAGCTCAGATCTTAGTCCCCTAGATTATTTCCTTTGGGGATATCTTAAGAACCGTTTATTTGAAAATGCACCTCATGACCCTTAAGCACTACGACAAAATTTGATAAGGAAGGCTGCCATTCCTGCGTAGAACAAGTGGTGAATCCAGCTGTATTAAAAATACAAAGCAAAGCAAGAAAATGCATCGAGGCGGAAGGTTATCTTTTGAACACTTCATAATAGTGATCAAATTATGTTTACTTTCAATCATGGGCTATCAAGATAGTATTACAATTATTATGTAAGCTGAGTTGTTGTCTACCTTTTTTGATATCTTAGTGAATATTCATGAAATTCTTCGGTTAATAAAGTAATTTCCGCTGTTAGATATCAATGCAGTTGCAATAAAACATTATGAATAATGTAATAAGTTTATTCTTTTTTACCTTCTACCTAAAAATGTAGTTCAGGGCCGTATTATGGTTAAATAAATATGCAATATTCTGGTGATGGAATTTTCTGTACGAAACGTCGGCAAATATCAAAGTGGCGATATATAGTGTTTTAAGAGTGATGAAAGGATTTAATTAAATTGAAAAAATATCAGGTCCGTATTTAAAAAATTAAGTTGATGATGGTCGCCAGAAGCCGAAACGTCAGATTCAATATTTAATCACACTGAATTATAGAGCAGAAAAGTGGCCATGAAAACGTGTTTTTCATTTTGAGTTATCTTAACAAATATAGCCAGGAAACAATAGAAACCAAAATTGAAAATTCCGGTTTTTTTTCGAATATCTTCGGAAGTACTCGGAATTTTTTAAAACGCAAAACGGCATTTTATTGAGCATCAAATTGCGCAACTTTGCCTTCATTTAACCGATCCTGCATCTCTTACGGTTTCCGAAATCCCAATGATGAGCGTCGAATTCGAGTTTTTATTATTGGATTCATCTCATAAATCATAAAAATACGATACCAACTGCAACAACAGCAAGCTGTTGCTTAGATAAGTCATAGTGCCTTAAAACAGTTTAAAAAATTTGCCATGAGGGCGCTGAAGTACAATTTGCAACGTTGCCTAATTTAAATTGCTTATTAATTATCGGTATGTATACTGGCTCAGGTAAGTTTTTAATTACTTATCTGATGTGAATGTGATATGGATGTATATTGCTTGTTTATTGTCAAAGTAATTCCTTTGTTTTTTTCGATTTTACGACTTTTTAACCGACTTCCAAAAGGAGGAGGTTTTCACTTTGCCTGTATGTTTTTTGTGTTTCTGTTAAGCGATTACTCCAACGTTGGTGGACCGAATTTATTTATTTTTTTATTTAAAAGCGTGGCCGCAGTGGTCCCATAAAAAACGAAGTCACGATCGTGAGAGAAAAAGGTACTAGACCTATTTTTTTCTCGGCTGTACGTTGTTCGTGCGGCAAAGCTGCCTCTAGATAGGTTTATGCTAAAATAATAAAGAATGATTTTGGTTAAAACAGAAGAGATCAAGCGCGCATTCAAAATCGACAATTGGCGATGTTAACTACCGATAGGGGCGCTGCTAAACATAAACAAAGTCGAAAAAAAGCAGGTAATAGGCAGGTAGCTAGGTTTGATTCCGTTACGGATTTCGGGTATTTAAACGGTTTAAATTACTGTTCAAGTTTTAATACAGCCGTGAATTTGTATAGATTTATACGTATTAAGTGTGTTAAAACTTGATTCGTGAGTTTAAGTAGTGCTTGATGGTTTAACAGACTTTTTTGTTGGTGGTGATTATTAAAGAAAGCACCATGAAAATTTTTCGGAATAAGTAAGAACTGTTTTTGACGCTAAGCTTAGTATTTTCATACCTTAATTGCACTTCCGATAGTAGGTGCACAGTGAAAGGAGAAGAAATATTGAATTCCAACCATATTATTTTGATTATACACAGGTCTTTTTATTTTACATGTTAATGGCTCTTTTGATGCCATAATAAACGTTTTATATAGATGAAAAGAAAGACCTTTTGATACAGATGATAGCAAAATACACAGCTATTCACGCAAAAGACTCAAAAACGCGTGTTAAACATAAGGAAGTAAATAAATAATATTATATTTATATCCATTTCAATGGTTAAACGTGTTCGATCACCTGTTTTCTTAGGTTTGCACCGTTGCCACCAGAGGTCTCATTGATCTTTAAAATCGCCAATCTTGGGGTAAAATTTACCATTTACACGAAAACCAAAAAAGATATAGATGGGTTCACATTTAATTCATTCTGAAAGTAATACCGCAAAGTACACAAAAAATGATAAAGTAAATAAACCCTTTTGTGAACAATGATTTATTGCAGCAAAAAATATTTAACCCGACGAGTTTCTAGTTCCACGTCACGTGCCACCGGTTTTATGAAAAGACAGAGGCGAAATAAGAGGATGTTTTTAAGTACGGTTAGCAGTGTTTTTTTATTTATCTAAAAAATATTAAATCAGGCTCTGTGACAGCGTTTTGTGTCTTCGAAAAGGTTTGTTTATTTTATCATTTTTTGTGTACTTGGCGGTATTGCTTTCAGAATGAAAAATGTGGTCCCATCTATAACAGTAGTGATTTAAGTGTATGTTTACCGATTTAGTAGAAATAATAAAATACTCAAATACAAAAAATAAACATAAAAAAATTAAATCGACTTTAAAAAAATTAATAAAAGTCACAAAAAGTTTAGAAGCAATTAAAAAAAAGAAGTCGGGTAATAACATATTATGTGCTTAACCACTCAATGTTAATAACTAAATAAATAAAAAGTTTTTATACTTAATTAAATTAAAATTATTGTTTTTTTTTGTTGTTTACTTACTAAAAAAAATACAATAATAATAATTATTATTTAATATGCAGAGAAAAGTAGCCTAAAAGTAAAATTTGATAACTCTTTTTTTAACCCACCGTATAAGTAATATTAAGTTATGAAAGGTTCATTGTTTTGATGATATACAATATACAGGAAAGGCCAAGACAATTTCTAATAATGCAGAGCTAGCTAGTTTCAAATAAACATATTTTGTTAACCAAGTCAGGTGTTTTTGTATAGTACACGTGTATGTAGTAAAGTTAATGAGTAATAACACTAGGTATTCAAAGCGTGTTTTATATAGCAGGATATTTTTATATAGAATTTAGGCCACTTTTCTCCAAAAAATAACCTTAACCATTACAACTATATTTAAATAAAACTACTTAGAAAAAATCTCAAATTTAGAAATTACTCTGTTAACAATAAAAAAAAATTAACTATTTTTTTATGATCGATGGACAAATCTTTTAAATTTTAGAAAAAAGTCAGGCTTTTATTTAAAAAAAAAAAAAAAAAATGGATAATGAGGCTTTTTGCACATTTTTTTGTTTTTTTTCATAAAAAATCTTAGATAAAACTTTTTTTTGCTGTTTTTAAAACTTTGGAAAGTTAAGATTATTTACATTAATTTAAATAATAGATAAAATATTGTTAGATTTTTGAATTTTTGTACGCTATATGGACCTATCGTTTTCAGTAATATCGCTATTTTTTTAAAGGGTTTAAAGTAAATTTGGCTCATTTCTAATTGCGTTGTGGGTCCAACGCTTTCAGGAAGGGCATATGTGACATAAGTATAAAAAAGTATACATTTTGGGAATTTTAAAAATATACATTTTTGGGAATTTTAAAATAAGCATACATTTTAATTAGGTTACTTAACATTGGGGATTTTGCTAAATAAAAATGCATGAGGTGTCAAGGTTTTTAAGAAGTTATAAATGATTAAACAATTTTCTAGGCAGGTTATAACACTCTTACTTATAATAATAAAATAAAAACGATAAATAAACAAACTGGGTCAGCGTAAAAATGCAAAACAAACACTGAAAAATTTAATATTTAAAGAGAAAAGAAATTGATATCAGATAAGAAGTAGGTAGTAAAAGTAGAGTCAGTATGAAGTTGAAGTGATAGTTAACCCGTGCGGGCTCCCTAGGGGTATGCCCGTACTAAATTTAGTTAGTCAAAAAAGTTAAGTTGGTTTTTAAAAAATGCAAAGTTAGTTTTGATGGTCTGGTTTCATTGTGTACATTTGCCCCAGTGACGTAAAGCAAAATCGTACGTCACAATACGACTTCTTTTTTCTTCTTATTATTAACTTTAGTGAGCAAATTTTTTTGGAAGCCGGTTTTTTTATTGTTTATTCTTTTGAGCGCAGTTCTAAAAAAGTTTTGAACCCGTTCATATCACTTTTTTATTCTTGTTTTTCAAAAAATAGACAAAATTTTAAACAGGGAATTGCAAAAGCCAATTGCGTTACAAAGCTTGAAAACCGACAAAGGAAAATAAATTGTACTCAAACTTCTGTAAAAAACTGGCGGCGAGATATTTAGAAAAAAACACCACACCGCATAAATGTTCATTACCAAGTCGTAAAAACCTTTTGATGGTTGGAGAATAAGCTCTAATTGGTTGCACAGGAAACGGGTATTGTAACTGCAAGGGTCACGTGTCCCACCAGGCCTTTAGGGGAAGCGTGAAAAGGTTATTTAATTAAAAATCTGTGCGCAATTTACCGGATACCGGAGGATAATTTTAGGAGCTGCTTTACACGCCGTTATCACGGGTTGCACAGTCATAAAAATCTTTAGAGTGATAATGATAACACCGGATTTACAAAATAAAATTAAAGTATCGAACTTCGAGATGCTTGTCATACAGTGACCGCCATAACTGTTGAATCCAACGACGTATGGACCAGCGATTCATTCATAATTTTATGATAAACATTAAGCCAACAACTCTAATAGGCAAAGGGGGGTGAGGCAAGCGAGAAATAAAAATGGCGGACTTACTTTTGACCTTGGTCGATAGTATGCACCCAACGAGTTCGTCTCATTTACCTGTGAAAAGTGAGGTGCGGAATGAATAGTCTACCCTTCTACAAACAAAGCACTGCCTACCCATATTGCCTTTAGAAAAAAAACATTTTCAAACACCACAAACACCAGAAAATACACAAAAAAACGCATTATAAGCTTTATTTGATCACTTTAGCTTCTTCCAAATCGTAAAATGACAGAAACCAAACAGAAATGACAAAGCAAAGTAAGGAAATACCCACAAGCGTTTAGGTGAAAGTTCATTCATGTTTTATTTACGATGGAGTAAAATCCCCGAGTGGTGTTGCCGATTAACAAATAATCACGTATTTCAGAATTTTGCTTTTTTAAAAAGATAATAACTTATAATATTTGAACATATTTTTTTATTATGATAATGCAAAATTATAAAATATATGTATTGTTCATTTAAAAAGTAATATTACAAAATTCTTAATATAGAGGTTATCCAACAACTACTGTTGTGGTTAGTAAGTTTGATGGAAATTAAATGGCAAAACCGCATTTTAGTGCTTTACTAGATAAATATTGCACAACAGCTCAAACCGTAAAACAATCCTGGTCCATAAGTCGTGGGTTGAACCATTGTTCCGGAAACATCTCGTATAAAAACACGTGTCTTCGTTTATACCTTATTACCAATGAACGTAACTATGGTTATAACAACGATTGTACCTTCATTTGTCAATGTCTCGAAGTTTACAGCAGTTAAAGTCAAATCTATACTAATCAAATCCAGAGGTTTCGTCGCCCTTTATAGTGTGGTAGAAGAGTAATCTAGAATTTTGGAGAAATATCTCGAAAATCCCATAGTACAGGATGGCATAAAGTTCTCGTGATAATTCGGGCGTTTTCGGAAACCTTGAACTGATGAAAAATTGAAAATCTAAGGTAAATTATTCACTAAATTATTAGGCTAAATTAAATGGTCCTAACTTTATACAATTCTATAAACTAAAAATACTTATTTATAATGTCCGTAACAATATGTTTTTTTTTGATTTCTCAAAAATTGTATTTTGACGAAATTTGGTATACGGGGGTTTTTGGGGCGCTGATCACGAATCTGAAAGAATTATTTGGCGAAACGTTTCGTTCTCGAGATATCCATCATCAAAGTTAAATTTGGACTAACTATTTTCACTATTCCCCTTCTTTGCACACAATTCTTGATTTAAAGCTAAGTGTCACACAATATTTGATTTTCACCTTTTAAAACCCGTTTTTCTACGTTTTTACATTATTTTTGAATTAAATTGCGTGGCTTTTCTTTGATAATCCGGCAACCATACATACCATAGGGCTTCTGGCTAAACTGGGATTCAAATGATTCACTATGGCTATACAGTTGTACGAAATAATGTAAACATGGAAGCGGGGTTTAAGGTGAGTCTAAAGCGTTGTGACACTGGCTATTGAATCAGGGTAATGTGCAAACGTAATATAGTGAGTAAGCTAGTTCAAATTTGCTTTGATGAAGCTAAAATTTAAAAGTCCAATTTAATCATTGTTTCACACCATTTTTATCTTATGGAAAATGCCTCGCCAATTTTTTTTTTATCTTGGTTTTTTTTTTGTTTAAAATAACCCCAAACATGTTTTAAAACCTAGACAAAAATATTTAAACTTGTTTAGAATTCAAAGATATGTCACATTTTAAAAGCTAAACCTCCTAGTAAAAATATAATATACATTTACTTTTTCAACTTACCCCGTATAGAGATTTGATCTAAATTAACTGTCGGTAATAATTCCTATGGACATTAAATTTCAACAAAATGTCAAAGGTCTGTTTTTCTTAAAGCGTTTAAATTATTTTAAAAGCAAACGTAAATTTTGGTTATTTTTTTACTCTAATAAAGCTAAAATTTAAAAGTCCATTTTAATTACTGTTTCACACCATTTTTTATCTTATGGAAAATGCCCTCACAATTTTTTTATGTCTTTGTTTTTTTGTTTAAAATAATCCGTAATTCTAACCATAATTCCAATAAAGCTTTTTTTTACATTTGCAATAGGAAATAATAAAAATACATTTACATATATTCCTAAAGTATCAGGACGTTTTTTATAGGAAAAAGGCATTTTGGAACATTAATCTAAAAGGAGCTTTTAAATATTAGCATAATTGAACCAAAAAAAAGCATAAATTTAAGCTTGTTTTTAAAGTAATCAAAATGCACCTACATTAGCGTGGGGTGAATTTTTTTCTTAATCTTAATTTGTGACTTCTTAGAAAATTTCATATTTGTTCATTGTCAGATGTTTTCAAATGTGAAAAAAATGCAGTTAAAAATTTTAACTCATAAATCATTTTAAAAATTAGTGAGCGACTTTAAGATGCTAAGTAATATCACTTTTTTTAACTTTCTTATTTAATAAGTGACAAATTCCAACCCCAGGCTTTTTTTTAAATTTCACTCGACCCAAACCTACATGCTTTAAAATGATTTTGAATTTGAATTGAAACTTTAGCATTTTTAGGAATTGTAAGTAAATTAAAAAAGTCTTTTTTTTCAAATTTTTAATTGAAGTTTCTGCTTTTAAAATATGACATAACTTTTAATTGTAAACAAGTTTTCAAAAAACTATTTTTTCCAAGTTTAAAAATAAAGGCAGTTTTCTCCTATGTTATATAATACGTTAATTTGCACCTACCTTGTATACGACCACATTTTTGTTGATTTTCAAAAATAAATAACTCTTAAATATTGTGTTCAAATTTGATGTTTATATGTCCAGATCCTCCCTGTATATGGGGTGGATCTGGACACTTGACATGTACTCATTTTTCTTGTAAAAATACCAATCATATTTCATGAAAAATATTTGGCATTTATTAACTGTTCAGATATATTACTAAGCGATACTTATACACAAAAAAACATTTTAAATATTTTATAATGTAGACGAAAATTAGTATTGATCAAAAAGTTTCCAGGCCCTCCCCGCTCTCCCCCTACCGGGTTTATTAAAATATTTAAAATATATCAAACATTATTGAAAAAAATTTAAAATATTTTTTCCGTGACGGGAAATTACTTTTTTCCCGGACATACATACGCAAGTAAAAGTAAATATTTAATTTTAGAATAATTAATTATGCAGAAATTAAACACTGCTTTTCTATAGTAAAGGCCCCCTTTCTAACTTTTAAATTGTTTGCTAATTTTTTCTTAAAAATTTGAGAACTTTAGTGAGACGACATAAACCAAATTTTAGACAAGAAATGACAGATATAAATGTCAAACTAACAGCTGAGCGGCATTGTAAAAGAAAAACTAAATGGAAAGGAAGGCCTTGTAACACATCATTTTAAAGCTCCTGACAAGATCTTTATTACCCCAGAATATAAAGTAAATGCCTTTAGCTCCCAAAAAATGGCGGTACTTTGAAAATCACCTGAAGATCTGATTGGTATGGCCATATCTTCAAAACTAATAAAGGTAGAATGCCTAATGTGGTATTTTCTTGAAGGTCTTTTAGATATCTTTTAAATGGTGATAAACTCTGCTCTTGGCTCTCCAGTTATCTTTCTAATCGACGTATATCAGTCATTGTTGATGGCCACTCTTCAAGCTTTCACGAAATTAATGCTGGAGTGCCTCAGGGTTCAGTACTAGCACCAACTTTGTTTCTTCTTCACATCAACGACCTTCTTTCTTCCACAACTAATCCCATTCATAGTTATGCTGACGATAGTACCCTTCCTCCACTTTTCAGGTTCCCAAACAATCTCTCAACCCGACTTGGAAAGCAAACGCAGAGCGATGCAGATATCTCTTTCACAGGATCTCAATTTGATATTGGATTGGGGCGCCAAAAATCTCGTTCAATTTAATGCATCCAAAACACAATCATGTTCCTTGTCGCGAAAAAATTCATCAAACACTCATCCTTTGCTTATAAGTGGCCAGGTTTTTGCAGAGCGGGGACACATTTAACCTTGTGGGCGTCACATTTGAGAATAACCTTAACTGGCATAAACACATTGTATCTATAGCCACCGCGGCTTCAAAAAGCTTGGATTTCTTTTCCGAGCCAAAAAGTATTTTCTCCTTCAATTTATACACTTTGTATGTGTCCCAAATTCGACCCTCTCTGGAATATTGTTCTCATGTCTGGGGAATGGCATCCCCTACAACCCTCAGCATTCTTGATGCCATTCAAAAAGGGGCTGTTCGTCTTATTGATGATCCCTTTACTGACTCAAAAGACTTCCTTCTCTTGCCCAACGTCGAGCTGTGGGAGATCTATCGCTCTTCTATAGATACTTTTACGGCTTCTGCTCCGACCGGTGTCCAGTATAGTCCCTCCTCTCGCAGTTCCCAACAGAGAAACTCGTGGTGCCCGCGCGTATGCATCCTATGCCGTTCAATTGGACGGGCCCCGAACTTCCCATTTCGTTCGTTCTTTTATCCCTAGAGTTTCTAGACTGTGGAACCTGCTGCCAGCGGAGGTCTTTCCTTCTCCCCAAATCTTCAAGTTTTAAGTCCCGTGTTAACAAACTTCCTCTTACCCTGCTTAAGACACCCACGGTACGTTAGTATTTAGGCTTTCAGCCCTTCGGGGATTGTCCAAAGACAAGGCCCAATTGTGTTTTCAAATATACCAGTCGATCAGATTGAAACTTTAAATTTTTCATGATTAATTTTCTGACCTTAATATTTTGTTTTTTCTTTAACAATAAGGCGTCGTTCTTCCCATTACAGAGAAAAATAGTACACGAATTTTTTTAGATTTTAGCTCTCAGTTTATTGTCTCTCCGCTTCGCGTCGGGAGTCAACAAAACCTTAAGCTAAAATCTAGAACTTTCGCGTAATAAATACAATTTTTTTACTTTGACACCCCGTATCTTCCTTATTATCAACTTTTGGTTAAATCCCAATATTTTGGCATAAAAGTCTGTAGTTTTTCTGTGTACCATTAATTAGCGGATACCCTGTATGTATTTATAGAAATGTTTACACAATTATAAAAAAAATCGGTTTAATATACTTTTTCAAAGCATTTGGCGATGTAATTTTTAAGTAATTACCTATATAAAAGGTTTCATTTTTCAATTTAAAGGATATTTTTGCCCCTTTAAAATTTTATCAATACCTGTAAATCCCTGAAAATCGTATTAAAAGTTTAATATGAGTTAGGGTTAACGTTGGTATCCTTATTAGCTATTTATAGATCGAAAGTGTTTGAATAAGACAAGCATGATTTTCCGGGAAGAATATTTAGGGTTTAGAGCCCTTTTAAGGGATTTGTTAGTTTTAGGTCACTTGAGATAAACTAATCCTTATCAATGAATAAAAAGAAATGATTTTCGGCGCCATTTTAATTTTAGATTTAAACATCAAAATCAGATTTTTTTGTCATCTTATAAGGTTAAGGTATACAAGAAACAAAAAAATAGTATGATTTAAAAATACTAACTTAATTTTTTTATTTTTTACACATATTATACAGGTTAATTTTTAAGTTGGTGTTTTCTCTTACACAGTATAGAATGCAATAAAATAAAGAGATTAATGTTGAAAATGCTTTATTTTCAAGATATTATCTTGAAAATGAATCATTTTCAAAACCTTATTTTTATTTAAAAATATTATTATTTTCTTGCATTCTATACTGTGTTAAGAGGAAAATACCAACCTAAAAATTACACTGTATTATTTATTATTACATTTGTTTAGTTTTTTCAGAAGCGCCGCAGATTAAGTCTAGATGGTTATATCATACAAATAATTAAATTTAACTGTTTTACATAAATATGTAAAAACATTAAAGTTCATTTAGTTTTTAGTTTGGACGACAAACATTTTTTACGTAGAAACTGCCAGAACATAGATACTTTTATCCCGTTCAACAGACTGGTTCGACTAATCAGAACTATGGGACTTTGTATATCATTGCTACACTGTTGCTAAGTTACTGCTACACTGTTGCTAGGTTGTTGCTATACGCTTGCTAAGATGTTGCTATACGGCTATAGATTAAACTTTCATTTGTTGCCATTCCGTTGCTTTACTGTCGCTTTATTGTTGCCAAGTTGTTGCTATAATGTCGCTATAATGTCGCTTTATTGTTGATATACTGTTGTTTAGTGGATTAAACCTTGAGTTGTTGCTATTAGGATTGTCTGTTGCTAGGCTGATCGGTGGGTTGTTACGGAGTCGCTACCGATCGATGTCCAGCGGTTCGATTCAGACTCGGTCAAACTTCTGCTGAACTCGGTCAAATTGCCAATTGATTAAGCTACGACATATCGTTGATCAGTTATTACTATTTGGTCGGGATATTTGGGCACGGGATTAAATGGAGGTAGATAAAAGCGCGCAGGAGAAGGTAAGTAATGAAAAGAAACAGGTTATGCGCAATACCAGTAGCAGTTCTTGGTTTGATGACCGACAATGTATGCAGAGTATTGGTGGGGAAGAGCGGCCAATTGTTTTGCAATGGGGCTAATAGCCAAGAAAGCAAGGCAGAACAGAGTTTGCCGGGTCAGCTAATTATTAAATAAAAAATCAGTATTAGCCTACATTTCATTTTGACGATGGCTTCGTTGTGGTTTTATACGTTGGACGATTTTCGTTAGTAAAAGAAAAAGTAAACGGTCAGTATAAACGATAAAAGTTTTAATAGATTAAGTATTCGTGGAATCAAGTAAAATAAATTATCTAAAATGGACAAAACATATTCTTACAGTTATTTTTACCTAATTGCTACTTTTATTTAATCTGAATTCGCGTAAGTCGGTATTACTGTATAAATTAACCTTGGGGTAAACTTTAAGTTAACTTACGAAACAACACCAATATACTTACGATACTAACGTTGTCCCACCATATCTCGATCCTCTCTTTTGCAGCGATCTCTGGGGTCTATCCAACACTATGGGGCAGATGGCTGTAGGTGGTAAGATGTGTACAGCGTGTTCTCCCCAATCCGCATTCAGCTTCACTTGAGAAACACATTTTTGTTGTGCAACTATAAAAAAATATATTAATTATTATTTCTTTTTTAAAGATTAAGAAGCTTTGAGAATGCCGAATCCCATGCGGTAAATTATATTCTACATTTTAGAGAAAAAAATTATAAAGCTATTGAAGAGCATACGCCCACGGTCCATGCAAACTTTGATTTTTCGGTTCACTCGTTACAGTTAGATGCTAGAAGCAAAATTGTTGCCATTTATTATCGCCTCATATTTATAAACAACAATAAAAATACCAGTTAGCGTGACATTACGTTATCATTTTAAAATTTAGTGCTTTATTATTATCAAAAAATCGCACAGTGAAAAGCTAATCAGCTGAGTTATACTACTAAAAGAAAAAGTTTTGATGATTAAATGGTACTATTATTAAGGAAATAGTTACCAAAGGTGTCAGACATGTTTTGCTGCTCAGTATCCGAATAGACCATACCCGGAAATCCACAGTCGATAGGATCACAAAAAATTTTAGAGACTGGAAGCGGCAGTTATAAACAACTGCAGATGTGAAGCTACGGAGTATCAAAAGAAAATGCAAAGAGATGATTCTTAAATTTTTAAGTTTATTTCCAACAAATCAATTGTTTGTAATAATATTACTGACTTATTGAAGCATGTAATATTATAAATATCATGTCTTTGAAATTTGTTACCTAGTTTAGTTTAACTTAACTTAATTCGTTTGTATAAATACAATTTTAATCTTTTCACTGTACGATTTTTTGATAATAATAAAGCACTAAATTTCCAAACGATACACCCGTAATGTCACGCTAACTGGTATTTTTATTGTTGTTCATAAATATAAGGCGATAATAATGTAACAATTTTTAAAAATATATTAGCATCTAACTAGCAAACGGTTAACGGAAAACTGAAGTTTTACCATGTGGACGCGTAGATTTTAGATGCTCTTCAATAAACTTCAATAGAATTTTTCTCTTAAAATAATTAGGGGACAATAATTGACCCCATTAAAAATTAAGCATGCGAATTTTCTATGTCCCGCCCGGCGATGCATCAGGATTTTTTTAATGAAATACCCTGTATATTATACTACCGTTGCAAATAAATTTTACAGAAGTTTAACAAAATACCACATTTAATAGGTTTATTTCTTCTAGTTTTGGAAATATGATCATTTAAATCTAAAAAATAGTAAATATACTCGTACATACATATACAGTGTGTACCAGGATAGGTATTACAAGAGGACAAAAGGACCAAAAAGTTTTAAATTTTAAAACAAAATTTTAAGAAAACTGGTCGTATGGTCCAAAACTTATAAATACAAAATTTTACTCACGATTGTAATATACAAGGCAAGTTAAAACTAAAAATATAAAAAATTTCCAAGAACAAACTACTTTTATTTTTAAAACTAGAACAAAATTGTATAAGTAAATGTTGTAGAGAATTTAATTTTATGTCAAAATTTAAAGTTAAAGCATAAGAATAAAAAAAAATAAATGCCAATTTTTTTATATTACGCATTAAAACCTAAGGTAATTTTCTAGAAACCTGCGGCAACTCCGATTTTCACGAAATTTGGTATACGGGGGTTTTTGGGACGCTGATTACGAATCCGAAAGAATTTTTTAGCGGAAACGTTTAGTTCTTGAGATATTCATCATCAGACCTAAAATTAAAACTAATCCTATTTTTACAATAATCCCCCTTCTTTTCACAAATTCACACACTTCTTGATTTAAAGCTAAAGTGGCATACAATATTTGATTTTTACCTTTTAAAACCACGTTTTTTTACGTATTTTACATTATTTTTGCATTAAATTGCATAGCTATACTTTAAATCATTTCAATCCCAGTGTGCCATGAAGCCCTATGTGTATGTATGGTTGCCGTATTATCAAAGAAAAGCCACGCCATTTAACGCAAAAATAATCTAAAAACGTAAAAAACGGGGTTTTAAAAGGTAAAAATCAAATATTTTGTGACACTTTAGCTTTAAATCAAGAATTTTGTGCAAAAAGAACGGGGAATGTAGCGAAAATAAGCTTAGTTCAAATTTGAACTTTGATAATGAATATCTCGAGAACGAAACGTTTCCGCCAAAAGATTCGTGATCAGCGCCCCAAAAACCCCCGTATACCAAATTTCGTTAAAATCGAGTCGCCGCAGATTTCTAGAAAATTACCAAACCTAAATAATGGGCAAGAGGGAGCAAAATTTAAAAGAAAATTTAGTAAATTTAAATATTTTCTAAAAATTTGATGCCTTAAGCAGAATGTAAAAAATTGACAAACATATATTTTTTATTTAAATTCTTTAACTTCGAATTTTGACATAAAATTTACTTCTCTACAACATTTACTTATAAAATTTTATCCTGTCTTAACAAATAAAGGTACTTTACTCTTGGTCATTTATCATATTTTAAGTTTTAACTTGCCCTATATATTACCAATTCCAACAAGGACTGAACAGGGGCTTAATTTTAACTTTCCCTGTATTTTTCAAAAATCCAAGATAGCAGTTTGGCGTAACTTTTTATGCTCTTTGAAAATAGTACTTCGAAAAAAATGGACTCCGAAACAAAAGAGTTACGGCATGCAACTTTGTTTTTTTAAATGGAATGCCCCACTTTTTATTTCATATTTGAAAAGAGGCTATCTTTTACGTAAAAGCTGCTATATATTTTATTTATTTATCTTATTTAAATATGTTTATTTTTCAGAAGAAATTATCGTATTTCCAAATTTTTTCCCGCCGATATAAGGTAAAAATTACCTACCTACTAGGTAAAACCTACACCTGCTGAATATCTGTTAGTGTCATACCAGTTATGTTTCAGAAAGAAAAGTCAAGTAATTAAATTAAAGTATTTATTAAAGGGGAAATATTTATTAAAACGTTTAAAAATGATTATTTACACTAAATTATACAAAAATACAACAAAACAGAAGTCTCAAGAATCTCGATTTATATATAATTTTAAACCGACAACAAATTGGCTATTTAACAAAAAAGAAGTTTAATAAAATAAATGTCAATAATTGGGCTTCATACTGGTCACTAATAACTTAAATGTTGAATGTGTCCCCCATTATTTTCAAAACAACATTGATACGCTCTCTGAAGTCGTTCTAAACTGGCCGCTAAAATATGGTTTTCATCATTTAATCTACGAACTTCGTTTACAATTTTGTCTCTTATTTCTTCAATATTTTCGTTTCTTTGGTGGTAGGCTACATTTTTAAGGTGACCCCAAAGAAATGAGTCCAAAAGTGAAAGCTCTGGACTATTTGGTGGCCAAGCAACTGTTCCATTTCGTCCAATCCATTCAGTATACCGCTCATTTAAAAAATTAACAACAGCCTGGGTAGTGTGGGGAGGTGCTCCGTCCTGTTGCCAAATGATTGAACGGTAGGTTTCAGAGGCAGTTCTTCTAAAAGATTTTCGATTTCGTTTTCCAAAAAATTATGGTACCTTTGACCAGTTAACGTTCCGTGATAAAATATTGGACCCAAAATTTTGGTATTTAACATTCCGCACCAAACATTAATGGAAGTTCTACCTTGCTTTTATTTCCAAAAATTTTCTAGGATTTTGAGTTGCCCAGTGATGTTTATTATGGCGGTTAAACATGCCAGAAGTTGTAAAACAAGCTTCATCCGTCCATAAAATTTTTTTAAAAAGGTCTGGGTCATGATCTTGCTCTCTAATTAGAATTTCTGCAACAAATCTAAATCGAGATTCTTTTGCTGCGGTGATATTTTTTGAACGGGAAGGATGCGAAATGGGAACATCTTATTTTTTATTAATGTTCTATGGACTGTTCCGTAGCTAACATTTCTTCTTGTAAAACCATACTGAACATCTCGAACTGCGTCGGAAATCGAATTATTAGGGCTATTAGTAAAATAATTTATAATAGAATTTTCCCGTAATCTTCGTCTTGGCATAGTTTTTTCTTGTCCTGTAACGATTTTGTCTCTTCAAATAATTTTTTATTCTTAAAATTGTGTTTATTGATATGTTTCTTTGGACGGCAGCAAAATATCTACGTTTAGTCTCTCTGGCGTTCTCTTGGCATTTGTAAAATAGGGTAATAATTTGTAGACGGTCCTCTAATGAGTATTTCATTTTGAGTAATTTTATTTACAAACAAATAATAAATATAGCTAGACAGTGACAAATACCCACACAGGTTATACAGGTGTAGGGTACCTACACAGGTGATAATTTAGTATTATTTTGGCGCGAAACCAAATTTGATCATTTCTTTTAGAAAAATAGCATATTTAAATAAGATAAATAAATAAAATATATAGCAGCTTTTACGTAAAAAGATAGCCTCTTTTCAAATATGAAATAAAAAGTGGGGCATTCCATTTAAAAAAACAAAGTTGCATGCCGTAACTCTTTTGTTTCGAGTCCATTTTTTTCGAAGTACTATTTTCAAAAAGAGCATAAAAAGTTACGCCAAAGTGCTATCTTGGATTTTTGAAAAATACAGGGAAAGTCAAAATTAAGCCCCTGTTCAGTCCTTGTTGGATGACCCTGTACAAATTAAATAAATCAAATGTAGCAATTTTTACGGCAATAAAGAAAACCTTTCTATTGGAGATAAAATATACAGGATGTTTCATTTAAAAAAAACATCTTTGTGTAATAACTTTTAAAATAATAGTCAATCGAAAAAGCTATATGTACACCACTGAATTCTACGTAGAAATCGCTTTAACTTTTTAATTTATATTTTTTCTATTTCTTATATTAAGCGAGTTATATTATTTAGGTACACCACTGAATTATACGTAAAAATCCTTTAAACTTTTTAATTTACATTTTTTTTCATTTCTACTATCAAGAGAGTTTGTTACAAATGCCTGGCAAAATTGACAAAATTTAAAAACACTCTGTATCTCTAAAACGAATCAAGTTAGCCATTTACTTTTACCACTAAATTTGTTTTAAAAATTAAAATCGAGAGTTGTGCAATCAGATTTGTTCTATCTCTTTTAGTTTTCGCTATACCCCGCAAGGTCAATAAAAAGGTGCCACCCTGTATAGAAGGGACAGTTTAAAAATGTAAATTCGGTGCTCTTTGATAAGAAAAAAATCACAAAAAGTTTAAAGCAAATAAATCGGCATGCTTGTCTTCGCGGCCGCCTTTGCTATATTTCTTTTATGATATGCCGGTTGATGCAGCTGGTCATCGCACTATGGGATAGAAGTTAATTTTTTTGGTCAAAATTCTGAAACTTACCAATCTAACTTAAAATGAGGTGCTTTTTACTGGAAAAATATTATAAATTATTACAAATGCTTTTTGGAAACCTAAAACTTATTATATGTTATTATAAATTTACACCCCCTTAACATTATTATTTTTTATTGTATAAAATAAACTAAAATGTCAGCTTGTTTGGTTAATTCGGTAGTATTCTAATTAGTAATCCGATGATTATTATCTCATATGATATACAGGGTACGACAATAGTTATGATTTTTTTAAATGGAATACCATATAATCACCACCAAAAAATCGTTTAAAATGCTTTAAAAAAATACTACATTTGATGTGTCTATCTCAATTAGTTTCGGAAATATGACCATCCAAATCTGAAAAATAATTTTAAATTATTCTTAGAAGCGTAATAGAGATACATCTTTCCCAACTTTTTTATTTTTTAACGTATAAAATAAATAAAAAACACTGTTTTGTTGGGTAGATTCTGTAGAATCCATATCTTTCATCAGAATGCTTTTATCTTTTAGGATATACAGTGTAGGACAAAACATATTCAATTTTAAAATGGAAAACCTTGTAAATTATAAAAATCTTGTATCTGTCCTTACACTCAGAAGTAGCAAAAAGTAGGAAGGCAATTGTAAGTACAAAAACTGATAAAGAAAAAGGTAAAAGAATCTTTGACAAAAGTAGCGAGACTTCGCTGAGACTGCATCGGAAACACAACAATAGCTCTTATTATTTAAACTCTTTTACTTTTTTTAGTAAACAAGGCTAATAATAAACTATGTAGATTAAATGTTGTATATTTATGTTTACTTAAAATACATTTTCAAGTTTCCTATTACCCCAATAGAAGTGTCATGTCCTTTATAATTTTGGTACATGTAGTTTGAGTACTACTTTGAAATACACAGCATGAGCCATTAAAATTTCAAAGTTGCTTTTTGGCCAAAATAATGGATTTCTATCCCATAGTGTATCGGCGCGTCGCTGTAAAGGATAGCGGCGCCTTTGTATAAAATAGTCCGATTGCAGGCGGCCTCTATTATGTTTTTTGTATTATTTTCAAAGGGTACCGAATTTGCGCTTTTAAAATGTTCTTAATATACACTTTAATATTTACAAGTTGTGAAAAAGAACTCGAGTTTTAAAAGTAAATATCTGACCTAACTTAGAAAACACCCTGCATATATCGTAATGTATATCGATAATTTTGTATAGTGATACACCAACAATATCGATTTATTTTAATTTTCGATAACCAATTTTTTTTTTAAATTCATCGGCCCTTTAATTTATTCCAGACCTCTCAGTTCAAACCTGAATAAACGCACAAAGGTATTCTTAAGAAAAATAACAATTTTCCTTATTAATTTTAATTTTTAATGATCCAACTTTTGTAATTATTTCAGTATACTTTAGAAAACTAACTTTCTTTATTCTTACGATGCCAATTAATTAACACAACTTCAGCCGAGAAACTAATAAAAAGTTTTGTTTTGAGTTAGCTATGTCATGTAAATGGAAAATTTACCCTAATAATTAAAAAAACATTTTAATTTCTGTTTAAAAATACCTTTTATGTCTGAAAAAAACCAGCAGGTTTCATTTTGTACCGTCTTAAAAACCATGTACAACGCTTAATGGAAGGAAATTCTTTGGTCTAATATTGGCTTGATTTTAACTACCGATGGGGCGCTGCTAAACGTAAACAAAGTTGAAAGAAGTAGGTAATAAGCAGGTAGCTAGCTTTGATCTTGTTACGGATTTCCGGGTATTGAAACGGCTTAAAATACGGTTCCAGTTTTAATACAGTCGTAAATTTGTATAGATTTATACGTTTTAAGTAGTGTTAAAACTCGATTTATAAGTTTGAGTAGTGCCCTTGATGGTTTAACAGGTTTAACTGTTTTTGACGCTAAGCTCAGTATTTTCATACCTCAATTGCACTCCCGATAGTAGATGCACAGTGGAAGGAGAAGAAATCTTGAATTCCAACCATAGTATTTTGATTATACACATATCTTTTATTTAAGAATGTTAAAGGCTACTTATGATGTCATAACTAACGTTTTAATATAGGTAAAAAGAAAGACTTTTTGATAAAAATGATAGCAAAATACACAGCTATTCACGCACAAGGCTCAAACGCGTGTTAAACATAACGAAGTAAATAAATAATATTATATTTTATATCCATTTCAGTGGTTAAACATGTCCGATTACCTGTTTTCTTAGGTTGCGCCGTTGACCGCCAGAGGTCTCATTGATCTTAGAAATCGCCAATAAGGCTAAAATGTTATAGAGTGTGTCTATGTAAGTGGGCGTCATTGAAACTTTTTAATTATTGATTTTACGAAAAAAGTTATTCTTTATAAAGGTTCTGCATGGTCCAAAACCTAAAAAGCAACTATCAGATATAAAATTGTATTAGTCATTTACGAGGTTAGGCCAAAAATGTAATTTTGCTTAAGAGTATATACCTGTATTTTTTGCTAATATCAAAAATTGTTATAAAGAAAAAATGTATAGAATCAAAAATTACTTCTAAATATGTTATTTTGTTTATTTACAATTTATTTATTTTTATCTGCGATAATGGCTGAAAAATTAAGTTTGTACATTAGTGCGCTACATTTCATAATTATAAATGCCCGCCAAAGCAAGTTTTTAAATCAACTTTTTAAATTTATTGTTATAAAGGCAAGACGAATTTATAATGCACTAATGTTGCAAACTTAAAGTTTCTCGATTTTCGCAAGAAAAAATATTAATTTTTTGGAATAAATAAAATAAAATTGCATATGTAGAAGTAATTCTTACTTAAAGAAATTACATTTTTGAGCAAACCTCGTAGATAACTTGACACAATTTGATATCTCATGATTGTATTTTAGGTTTTTGATCATGCGGGACTGCTATTTATAAAGAATAACTTTTTTTCGTAAAATTAATAATAAAAAAGTTTTCCATATGACTGCTCCAACTTACGTAGACACTGCCAGCATATTATACAGTGCTTCCCAAAAGTTATGTCTAAATTCATTTAAAATTAATGGGTTTTTTCAAAAAACGCTCGGACCCGCCGATTTTTATTTTAAAAATGCGCATTTTTTGTACGTGAAATTTAAATTATGCAGGGTTGCAGGGTGGCTCGAATTCGACGCTCATCAATGGGATTTCGGAAACCGTAAGAGATACAGGGATCGGATAAATGGAGGCAAAGTTGCGCGCACTTGATGCTCAATAAAATGCCGCTTTGCGTTTTCAAAATTCCGGAGTACTTCCGAAGATATTCGAAAAACCGGAATTTTCAATTTTGGTTCTTATTGTTTCCTGGCTATATTTGTTAAGATAACTTAAAATGAAAACACGTTTTCATGGCCACTTTTTCTGCTACTATAGTTCAGTGTGATTAAATGCTGAATCTGACGTTTCGGCTTCTGGCGACCATCATCAACTTAATTTTTTAAATACGGACCTGATATTTTTTTAATTTAATTAAACCTTTCATCACTTTAAAACACTATATATCGCCACTTGATATTTGCCGACGTTTCGTACAGAAAATTCCATCACCATGAATATTGCATATTTATTTTACCATATACGGCCCTGAACTACATTTTTAGGTAAGAAGGTAAAAAAGAATAAACTTATTACATATTCGTAATTTTTGTTTGCAACTATTGATATCTAACAGCATGGAAATAACTTTATTAACCGAAAATTCTCATGAATATTACACAAGAAACAAAAAAGGTAGGACAAACAAATCAGCTTACATAAACAATTTGTAATACTATCTTGATGCCCATATTAAAATAAACATAATTTAATCACCATCAGGCGTACCAAAGAGATGGGTACCTCCCGCCTCGATGCTGCAATTCTCTTCTGCTTTCGTTCTGCATTATTAATACAGCCTCGATTAATTGTTCCTGCAGGAATTCGGCGAGCGACTTCGCCATCAAATTTTGTCGTAGTACTTAGCAAGGTCGTGAGGGTGCATTTCAAACAAACGGTCTCTAAGAGTATCCTCAGAGCCAGCGATCTAGGGGGGACTAATGATCTAGATATAAATATAAAGAAAAAAAATTGATTTTCTTTTATGTAAGAGATATTTTCTGTTTTTAAACTATCAACTAAGTTTAAAAGAGCAAAAGACAAAATAGGTACAAAAATCCACTAATTAATTATTTTCTATCCCACTGGTATATTAAATAAGTCATTGAATTACTTTTAATGGTTCAACGTTTTGCTGACGAGACAAGGCCAAGTTCACTTTTATTGTTACGGGAACTGATCAGTTTTAAATAACACAAACTTTTTTTTGCTTATTTAGCTGTTTGTGTAGTACATAAATATCTAGTAAACTTAAAGATTAATAAAAAAAATTACAATTTATGAGTAACAATAATTAGGTCATTTTTTGTCTAAAAAATAATCTTACCGTTAAAACTATATTTATTTAAAGTACCTACTTAAAGAAAAGCTTAAAAAAGGTTTTTAACAATTAAGCTAAAATCTTAGTTAAACTAATTATTTCAGCAAAACATCTCTAGAGCTCTTAAATAATTATTTTAGATAATTTATCCGGAAGATTTTTAAAATTTCAAAAAAAAAAAAGAGTCATAATGTTAAATATAACCTAAATGAATTATTTTTTAGAAAAAAACTATTTTTACATTTTTTCGTGCATTTTTGAAAAAAAAATTAATTGGAAAAAAACAAAAAATTTAATAAAACGTTAAGATTATTTACGATAAATATAATTTATATAATAAGTACCATAATGTTAGGTTTTAAATATTTGTAAGCTATATGGAACTATCGTTTTTCGATAATATTGCTAATTTTTTAAAGGGTTTAAAGTAATTTGGCTCATTTCTAATAGCGTTGTGGGTCCAACGCTTTCAGGGAAGGGGCATATGTGAACACCTAGTATAAAAGTATACATTTTGGGGATTTTAAAAATATACATTTTGGGAAATTTAAATTTTAATTGGGTTACTTTAACATTGGGAAATTTGGTACATAAAACAATACGTGAATTGTCAAGGTTTAAAAAGTAGAAATCAAACAATTTTCTAGGTTACTCTTATAATAATAAAACAAAAACATTAAACAAGCGAGTTACCTAGAAATGTAAAACAAATACTAAAAAGTTTAATATATTTAAAAGAGAACAAAATTTTAAGACGGGGATTGATTGATTGATTGCTTATCAGATAACAAGCAGTTAGTGAAGTAAACTATAAAGTAAAGTTTAAGTTCAGCTCCGTACGGGCTATCCCTAGGGATATGCCCGTACTAATTCAAGTTAATCAAATAAGTTAAGTTAGTTAATAAAATGCAAAGTTAGTTTTGATGATCCACCGGTCTCATGGTCCCAAGAAGATAGTTCCATATGGTACATTTGCCCAGTGACGTAAAGTAGACCCTATATAAGTATTTCAAAATATTTACGTCACAATATATGGTAAAGGAATTGAGCTACTTTCCTTCCATTGTGGGCAAGAGCTCCGTCTTGATGCCACCATATTTCTTGAAATACTGCCAAGGTTGATTATGTTAGGGAGCCTAAGACATCATTGCTAATCAAATTTAGATATCGTTCGAAGTAAGAGGTCCCTTCGTAAACGAAAGGTCTAATAATTTTGTTTCTCCACATACCAACCCATCACATTTAAATCAAGTTCTCCCCTTGAATTCGTACCTGCTGGTTTGTTCCCGTTAATAAAGTAATTTCCGCTGTTAGATATCAATGAGTTGCAACAAAACATTACGAATATGTAATAAGTTTATTCTTTTTTTACCTTTTTACCTATAAATGAAGTTCAGGGCCGTATTAGGTAAAATAAATAGCAATATTCTGGTGATGGAATTGTCTGTACGAAACGTCGGCAAATATCAAAGTGGCGATATATAGTGTTTTTTAAGAGTGATGAAAGGATTTAATTAAATTGAAAAAATATCAGGTCCGTATTTAAAAAAATTAAGTTGATGATGTTCGACAGAAGCCGAAACGTCAGATTCAATATTTAGTCACACTGAATTATAGAGCAGAATAAGTGGCCATGAAAACGTGTTTTTCATTTTGAGTTATCTTAACAAATATAGCCAGGAAACAATAGAAACCAAAATTGAAAATTCGGTTTTTCGAATATCTTCGGAAGTACTCGGAATTTTTCAAAACGCAAAACGGCATTTTATTGAGCATCAAATTGCGCAACTTTGCCTTCATTTAACCGGATCCTGTATCTCTTACGGTTTCCGAAATCCCAATGATGAGCGTCGAATTCGAACCCAAATTTTGACTTATTTAAAAAATACGCCCTAAACCTCTAGCTGTTTGCTAAATTTTACTGACCGATTAAACTTTAATTCTTTATTTTAACAGATAAAAATTCCATAAAGGAACGTAATAGCACCATAAAGCAAAAACTCCATTTTCGGCACCAGAGTTTTATCGTAAACCGGCTTATATAACTTACTGCTTCGAATATAGAAAAATTGCCCGGCAAAAATTGCACTCCACTAAAATTGTCTCTTTTATCTCTTTCGGAATTTTATTAGCACCACCCGCGATGCTGGGGAGCTATAACTCCTTTTATCATAAAGTTTATTAGCGTCTTTTTATTCCGTTTATTCTTTATGTTTCGTTTGAAAATGTCCAGTAACCCGGATTTGCCCATTCAGCAATTTGGTTTATTGTGTTCCTAACGAATTTGAATCGAAAAATATTTGAACACTTTATTTGATGTTTATTATACAGGGTTGGATGAAAAAGCCGAAACAGTGGATTATCTCAGCAACCGTCAAATACAAATGAACCAAATATTGTGCTAAGGCAGAGACAAGAATGAGACTAGCAACTAAATGAAAATAAATTATCCGGGAGAGAGATAGCTGCTGGGCCTTCCTTGTCTGTCTTCAAGGAAGGTAAACGCAGATGGCGCGTGAGTCGACCTAATCATTTGCTTGCCAAATTCAAATTATATAGCCGTGCTATTTTTGCCCTTAATGTTAGGTACTTGTTTTTGTTTCCTATTAATAGAAAATATTGGGGTTTAGTTCAATAATTACACACACCAAATTAAAAATGACATTTATTTGGTTTTTATAAAGATTTTTTCTTACAGATAACCATGTCAATATTACCTTAAATTATCTGTTGAAAAGCACAAATTTAATATATACACTGTGATCACTAATAAAAGTCAATATTCAAAGTCCAATTAAAGGTAAAAAACCACGAAACACACAATAAATCACAGAAAATGTAAACAAACTGTCCAAACAAATCGGCCATTGAAAAATATCAAACACAAATATCGAATAACATTTCGGCGTGACTGCCTGCGGCAACATTGTCAAGTTAAAAATATTCGATTCATGGTATATTTTCTTTCTCTTAATTGGATGTGAGCCAAAAAAGGACATTAAAGTTTACATGCAGAAATTGTAAACAACTTGGCATGATGAAAGACAAAGACATATTTATTGGAACTTGCGTTAAACCAGAAAGAGATAAATACAATGGACAAATTGTTAGGACCAGTTTCGACAATATTGGTCAAATTTAGTACAGCGGTAAAACTCACACACAAACTCAATCGTGTTCCTTGTCGCGAAAAAATCATCAAACACTCATCCTTTGCTTATGAGTGGCCAGGTTTTGCAGAGCGGGGACACATTTAACCTTGTGGGCATCACATTTGATAATAACCTTAACCGGCATAAACACATTGTATCTATAGCCACCGCGGCTTCAAAAAAGCTTGGATTTCTTTTCCGAGCCAAAAATATTTTTCTCCTTCCAATTTATACACTTTGTATGTGTCCCAAATTCGACCCTCTCTGGAATATTGTTCTCATGTTTGGGGAATGGCATCCCCTACAACCCTCAGCATTCTTGATGCCATTCAAACAAGGGCTGTTCGTCTTATTAATGATCCTTTACTTACTCAAAGACTTCCTTCTCTTGCTCATCGTCGAGCTGTGGGGGATCTATCGCTCTTCTATAGATACTTTTACGGTTTCTGCTCCGACGAATTGTCCAGTATAGTCCCTCCTCTTGCAGTTCCCAACAGAGAAACTCGTGGTGCCGCGCGTATGCATACCCATACAGTTCAATTGGACAGGCCCCAAACTTCCCATTTCGTTCGTTCTTTTATCCCTAGAGTTTCTAGACTGTGAAACCTGCTGCCAGCGGAGGTCTTTCCTTCCCCCCAAATCTTCAAGTTTTAAAGTCCCGTGTTAACAAACTTCCTCTTACCCTGCTTAAGACACCCACGGTACGTTAATATTTAGGCTTTTAGCCTTCGTGGATTGTCCAAAGATAAAAAACTGGACCTTCTAAATTTATAAATAGCATTTTTTGCGACGTTTAAAAAAAAATTAAGGACAGGGAATAAGGAAAATTAAATTATGAAACATCGTAAATGCAATTCCTAAATTCACGGGCGGTCATAGGGGGCATGCCCCCCTTGGATGCGACATCCTTTCTATTTTATTGTGTTTTATACATGTTTAATGGCAAATATGGGCATTTATTGAGGGTCCCCCCAAGTTTGGTCCGAGGGGTGAGGCTGATGATTGAATTGAGAGTTTCAAATACGTAGGAAGAAGGTTTGGTGTAATTTTATAAAAAGAATAAAAGGTGGAAACAATAAAAAGAGGTTAGAGGACCTTCTTTTTTGCTCTTCACTAAATTTGAACCTCCTCTTTGTTTTTTGCCACCTCACACACTTTTCCTCGGCCCATAGCCCCCCTCCTCAGAAAGTCGATATGACCGCCCCTGCCTGAATTTAAAATGTGCAGTTACTTCCCTGTACTAATTTTGTCGAATTTCGGTTGGATTGTTTTTGAGATAATTGACCATACCTGGTCGTTTCTGTCTTCAAGGTTAATGTCATATCTTCGAAATTGGCAGAAGTAAAAAACGATAATATCAGGTCATATTAAACTTGATATAAGCAATAAGTATTTCATTTAAAATTTTAAAATTACCCAACCTAGAGAGAAAGCTATACACTTGGCAACCGCAAAAATATAATTTTTAAATTCTTCATGATTAGTTACCCTTCACACAAAATTTGGTTCATTTATATTTGATGGTTGCTAAGATAATCCACCGTTCCGGGTTTTTTCTACTAACCCTGTATTGGAAAAACTGTTATTATATATATTTTTTTAATTAAGATATTTGCTGCGCACTCAGCCAGCGCTGGCCATTGTACGCAGATCCCATTTACAGGGGGATATCCTTTAGAGTGTCGGTACTTTGTCCAGGTCGGTGCTATGTGCCAACTGTAGCATTCGTCCTAGGTCCAGTCCCGCAAGGTTTAGTGATTCGGATTCAATTTTGTAGGTTCCAAATATGTCCTCTCGTGGACCCTCTAGACCCCTACATTCCATAATCACGTGAAAAGGGGTTTCATCCCCATTTCCGCACCACCTGCAGATGTAATCTGCTACCAGACCCAATCTGGCTAGGTGCTTTTTAGTATACCAGTGTCCAGATACCAGGCCTGTAATAGTCCTCAGCTGAGTTCTACTCATGCCCAGTAATCTGGATGCAAGGTCCTGAGAGGGACCCTTAAGCATTGCCCTGGTATGCATTATCTTTGTCTCCGATGACCACAGTTCCTCAAACTTTCTTTTGGTCCAGTCCTTGGCCCAGCGCTTGAGGACCCCACCGGACATGCCCGGGGGCAGGGTACTGCCAGGTTTGGGTTATTGCTACCCGCTACCGCCAGTCTATCCGCTGCCTCATTTCCTTTGATACCAGTGTGTCCTGGTACCCATACCAGGTTGACCGTATTGGACTCTGCTAATGTATTGAGAGTCTCTGTACAGTCTTTAACTAGCTTAGACTCAATTGTTACCCTATTCAGTAGTTGTAGGGCGGTTCTTGAGTCACTGCATATATATAGGTGTTTGCCTCTGTATTGCTTGTCCAAGATCCATCTGGCACAAGCCCAGATTGCATACACCTCTGTTTGGACTACTGTTGAGTGATCTCCCAGGGCAAGCGCCAGCTCCATCCTTGGATTTTCACTCCACACACCAGCTCCAGTCCCACTCCTATTTTTAGCCCCATCTGTGTACCAGACAAGTCCTTTAGGAGTGAGAATGTCTTCCATATGATCCGTCCATTCATTTCTGTCCGGGATCTTTGTTTTATAATTTCTGTGAAAGTGGTAGATCCTCGGTATGACATCGGAGCCCTCAGGCCGTGAGATATCATTTCCTCCCACCTCCCTGAGTACCGCCGCATGACCATACGATCTGTCTTTCCACTTCCCGCCTGATTTGAGTCTAAAAGCAGTTTTAATCGCCCTTCTTTAGCTTTTTGTTATTATATTACATGTAATAATAATTAAAATTTAAACAGTCACTTTTGGGATTTTAGTATAAATATTTTGTTTATTTTAAACAATAGAGATTTAATCATAGATTGTGCGATAGAATAAATGGCAAGTTAATTAATAATGTGCGCGTCATAAAAGCGAACATTGTGTTAATAAATATTTGAAAATTAAAGGTAATATTATATTAATTTAGCAAGTCAAATTCACATGAAAGTAAGGCTTTGTTTTAGTATTTTAAATTTGGCTTTGTATAAAAAAATAAATCTAGGCTTTGTTTAAATAATTATTATATACCTATATAAAATAGGAATGTCAGGTTTATTTTACTGGGATTAAATAAAAGATTTAAAGTTCAATATAAACAATGTATATTATGCAAAAGTTTTAACAAATATTACTTTATACCGGATCAGATAAATAACACATAGACAATGTAAGGGAAAAGAGACACGTGAATACCCGCATGTAAACATTTCGGATTGAATAAGTCACTTACATCCTTTGTTGTTGCTTTACTGGCCAATATACCAATACCTATTTAGCTTAACCAGTATTGTAAACATACAATTATAATAAAAATATTACATACAGGGTAGCCCAATTATTTAAAGAGATACGACAAACAGTTTTATATAAAAGTTTAGAGGTTTTCAAACGTGCATGATCCAAAGCATTCTGATATAAAACAGAGAGTGTCCCAAAAAAAAGTTATGGGTAAAAATTTACTTTTTTAAATTGTAACCCATATTTGTTCCAGCATCAGATTCAGCACGTCGAATTCGGCCGACCCTGTACAGACTTTTTGGACACTACCTGGTGACCTAAATAAAGCGTGAATGAATGCAATGGGAAACTTTTGTATGGAATAAAAATTTTAATCTAAAAGTATACCTTTATGTGCAAAAAAAATGGCAGAATAAAAATTCTTCACTAAAATTATAATATAAAGAGGCAAAAAAAGTTATGACACTTTGAACCCAAGCAAAGGACTGTATGTGGCTGCCTCTACATTCTACAACAAAAACATATTTCAATTCCCCACTCTAAAAAACCTTTAAAAACTAAAGTTTGTTGCAAAATGTTTTATAATAAATAAAATCTGAATTTAAAAATAACTAAAATAATGTATCCCCCTGTATCTTGCAAACGATCAATTTGTCGACAAAATTGGGTAAGATTGTCGTATTTTGGTCTAAGGAATTTGTTGTAGCATTTTGTACAGACCTTTTAGAGACACCCCTGTATTTAAATTGATATACAGGGGTGTTCCAAAAGTATGCATCAAATTTCAATGGCATATTCTACGACGAAAATAAGACATAAGTCCGGAAACACTCCTTTTAAAGATACAGGGTGTTAAAATTTTAAGAAAAAAAAATGTATTCGTTTTCGTAATTTTTAAACCACTATAGATGTTTAATTGGTGTTCTTACAAATATGGTACGGACGTCACTGGTAATTTTAAAAAAATATTTTACATAAAAAGAAATGTCTTTGCTACTGTTAAACAATATACCAAATACCAATTAAATACCTATAGAGCGGTTTAAAATTATGATAATTTTTTTCCTAGTATTTCAACACCCTGTATCGTTTCGGACATAGGTTTATATGAAAAACTAGGGCTTATTTTCGACGTAGAATATGCCATTGAAATTTGATACATGAATTTCGGAACACCCTGTATGTGCTTTGCAAAAACATACAGAAATTAAAATATAACAGAGGCGGTAATCCAGTCAGAGATAATTTATCTTAAAATCTTCCCAAATATGTTACTTATCGCTCAAATCTGTTTGTAATAAGTCCTCTAATACCCCCATCGGATAATCAATCCTTCCGTAAATTACAAAACAGACTGACGTAGGCAGGTCGAAATGCTCGTGAAATTTAATCAAGACGCCGCTGTCACTAAATCCTCTTCTCTATCCACCCAATTTCTCTAACTTAATCATTTACAGACTCGTGTAATTCCAAAGTAACTACAGCAAATCTTTGTGATCATATAATCGTTACAATTTGTGTAAAAATTTTACGAATTTTAAAAGATTTTGATAAAAACATGTTTTTCAACAGTAAACATGACATTTATGAACGGACTTCGTAACGTTAAATTTGCCTTTTATACAGGGTGGGCCATACCTAACTGTGCAGTTTTAATATCAATAAAATAAACATTACAAAACTTACACATATTTTATTCATATCATTTTAAGCTACAAATAATGAAAATTTTTATGAACTAAAATTATATTTTTTCACGTTGCTGACATTTTTAATCCGGAGTTGCATATTTTTAAAAACTAGGCCAAAAGTTGCTCGCGGAATGGCGTTTATTTCCCGCACAATGTTTTGTTCAAGCTGGTCCAACGTGGTTGGATTATTTTTCTAGACCCTTGATTTTAGGTAACCAATCAGAAAATAATCATTTGGAGTAAGAGCCAGGCTCCGAGGGGATCACTGAATATCACCCATGCTAGTGAGATGAGTTCAGAAACATTTCTTTTAACAAATCTATGGATACTTGTGGCAGTGTGGCAGGTGGCTTCATCTTGTTGAAACCAGGTGGTAGCATTATGTCCCTTCAAATTTTTGAAGACCTGGGACTAAGAACCCCTGTAACATCTCATAATAATTATCCAGCTCTCCAGTAACGGCAGCTCCTCTTTCATTTTCGAAAAAATATGGGCCAATAATTCCACTTGCTGATATTGTGATCCACACAAAAGCTTAGGAGAATGAAGACGGCGTTGATGTTTTGTCAGGGATTGTCCACTGTCCAAAATGTCAATAAACGCCATTCCGCAGCAGAATGTCAGCAACGTGAGGGACGTCACTTAATAATTTAATTATTTTAAATTTTTAGTTATTAAATTTTCATTATTTGTAGCTTAAGATGATATCAATAAATGATATGTAAGGTTTGTAATGTTTGTTTTATTGGATATTTAAATTGCTCATACAGTTATAGCTCACCCTGTGGTTACTTTTCGGACGCGGCGTCAAAACTAAAAATGCAAATGCGTTAATATGTAAATTGTTAAAATTTTAAAGTTTAAAACATAAAATAGCTTATTTTATTATTAAATAAATAAACCACTGAAATGTTAACTTATTAAACCACAATATGCTGTATAAGCAATAACCAAAGGTATATTGGCCAGTAAAGCAACAACAAAGGATGTATGATGAAT
>JACEGR010008494.1:0-36252 GCA_014170235.1 Listronotus bonariensis | reverse complement strand
CGGCGTAACATACCGGTTGCTCTTGATATATCAAAGCTTTGACCAGGTCTGGCATGCCGCACTTCTTAATAAACTTCCCTCCTATGGTCTTTCAACTAAACTCTCTACTTGGCTCTCTAGTTATCTATCTGATCGACGTATATCAGTTATTGTGGACGGCCATTCTTCAAGCTTTCACCAAGTAAATGCTGGAGTCCCTCAGGGCTCAGTTCTGGCACCCAACATTGTTTCTTCTTCACATCAACGACCTTCTCTCGTCCACAACTAATTCCATTCATAGTTTCGCCGACGATAGTACCCTTCACTCCAGTTTTCAGGTTCCTAAACCCATCACTAAACCTGACTTGGAAAACAAACGCAGAGCGATGCAGATATCTCTTTCGCAGGATCTTAATTTAATATTGGATTGGGGCGCCAAAAATCTCGTCCATTTTAATGCATCCAAAACACAATCATGTTCCTTGTCGCGAAAAGAGTCATCAAATACTCATCCTCTACTTATGAGCGGCCAAGTTTTACAGAGCAAAGATACCTTCAATCTTGTGGGCGTCACATTTGAAAGTAACCTTAACTGGCATAAACACATTGTATCTATAGCCACGGCAGCTTCAAAAAAGCTTGGATTTCTCTTTCGAGCCAAAAAGTATTTTTCCGCTTCTAATTTATACACTTTATATGTATCCCAAATCCGACCTCCCTTGGAATATTGTTCTCATATCTGGGGCATGGCGTCCCCCACAACCCTAAGCATTCTTGATTCTATTCAAGAAAGGCTATTCGTCTCATTAATGATCCTTCACTTACAGAAAGGCTTCCTCTCTTGCCCATCGTCGGGCTGTGGGGGATTTATCGCTTTTTTATAGGTACTTCCATGGCTTCTGCTCTGAAGAATTGTCCAGTATAGTTCCTCCACTCACGGTTCCCAACAGAGAAACTCGTGGTTCCGCGCGTAGCGCATCCCTATACGGTCCAACTGGACAGGCTCCCGAACTTCTCACTTTGTTCGTTCTTTTATCCTAGAGTTTCTAGATTGTCTGGAACCCAAGCTGCTCTGGAGGTCTTTTTCCTTCCCCCCCAAATCTTCAAGTGTTTAAGTCCCGTGTCAACAAACTCCCTCTTACCTCGCTTAAGACACCCACACGGTACGTTGGTATTTAGGCTTTAAGCCTTCGCGGCTGGTTCATAGGGGTCAATAGGGCTAAACAGGTTAACGTCCTTAAGATATAGTAAGAATCTAAATTGATTCAAAAATAACATAAATAACCTAAACAGCTCGCTATACCCCGGGACTAGGACCGAAGCGGTCCCATTCTTTCTAGATAGACTTTTGGCGTGTACCCAACAAAAAATTTAATTAAATCTTACCTTTAGTAAATCGATAGCCAACTTTAAAACATTATTTGCGACGTTCAGTTCATCTTTTTGTGCGGTTTCTGTTCGATTTGTAAATGTAAATTGATCTGTTCAGTGATGAGAACCGACAAGTTACGATATTTCTTATTAATCTTTGTTCCCAATGTCATGAATCTCAGAAGCATCACTCCTGAACCTACGCACCATATCAGAGCTTCCAAGTAGTATTGAGAAAATGATACAGTTTCCTAAAACAATACTTGCATTGACGATTTTTTTACAGCGAGGAACAACAAGTGCTTATAATACTTTTCTCTTATTTTACCTTTAAAAGTTCTGCACATAAAAATGCAAGTAGTAACAGGGTTACAACAAAAGCTGTAGAAACTATAATATCCACTGAACGTTGAGGACCTCTTTTCTTTAAATAGGATCTCACTGATAACCATGTTTTAATGTTTCGGACCTAAAATTAAAGTAAAGATCCATTCAATAGTAAAAAGCCACAAGCGTCATAAAAATAAGGACGGCAATTAACTATTGCTGTCTAAACGCGTCGTCTAAATAGTGTGCGAGCAACAAAAAGCGGAATAATTGAAAGTGAGACAGAACTGATGACGCCATGGTTTTTATAATTGATGTTTAGTCTAATAAATAGATTATTTTATTATTTGCAGTCGTCAAGGAGGTAACTGTGTTGAATTAATTTAACTTTCGAAATTGCTTTTTTATATTTTTAGGGTTTATCTTATGTTGTCTATGGATATTCTTTAGAATAAGGTAAAGTGGCTTTAATGTTTTTTTTCCCGAAAACAAAGCTAGATACCAAGAAAACACAAGACACTAAAAAGTTGTATTTTCAGTTGCCTAAACGAAAAACAATATAAAAACTACAAGGAAAGTTATTTGTTCTCATTAGAGACATTTTGCACCTCTTAAAATAACAGACGTTTTTGGCCTCCTTATGGTTATCGTTATTAAACATAACGATTACCGCAGCAGTTTTAGACAGAGATTTTGCAGCCTCTTTTAAGAAATATATCTTGCTTCTGCGCTTTCGACTCATAACCTTATTTTTGCCTGTGGTTCACCCATTTTAAAGTTAACGAAAAATCAGTATTTACTTTTATTCTTCATAAGATATAAATCCATATTTAAATATATGCAAACACTTCTGTTGATTTCGTTTTTAAAGTAGATGCAAACAATACAGTATAAGCTAAAAACAAAAAGTAAGGTTAGGTTTAGTAGTAGAATAAAAAGCAAGTGTGCCAGATTGTAAGATCTAAATTAATTACTGATTTAGAATATCCGTAAAAGTGCAAGTCCGTTTTAATTTCTTAACACTATTTGATTTTTATTACTGCTATAGGTTTTTCGCTAATTAGAGCCTATGTATAAATGATATTTTAATTAATACGGCATTAAAATTTTAACCTTTTAAATAATTGATATTAAAATTTCTACAATCCGGCAACCACGCAGTTTAACAATAACGATAACGATAACAATAAGCTCTTCGGTATTCATCTGTAATTAAAGGAGTCCGGTATGGTTAATAACGATAACGGATCATGTTTGCGTTACTGCGCAGTCTCAGAATAACGTTAACCACAACGGAATTGCAAAATAAGGGGTGCAAAATTAAAATGGGGTATGTCTGATTTTCTAGCTCGGCGAGACGATGTAAGGTGGGAAAAGTATTTAGCATACAACAAACGTTGTTTAAACGTTCTTTCGGCCACGGCTAAAAGAAAAACACCATCGAAGCAAAAATAAAACGTTGCAACATGGCCACTGAAATAATGCATCGTTCCCTAAAAAAATACCAGTGTTAAATTTAGGCAAAATCTTACTCTGATAGATTCTAAGCTGGAGCAGGTTTTTGATGAAAAACTTTGACAAAAACACTGACTTCTCCAAAGCATTTGACAGGGTGAATCATAGGTTGCTTATAGCTAAGTTGCGGGCGCTGGGTTTTAGTGATCAATCTATACGCTGGTTCCAAAGTATGCTTGTAGGTAGAAGACAAAAAGTAAAGATTGGTAATTTTGAATCGGTGTGGATTCAGGTAACGTCAGGTGTTCCTCAAGGGGGACATTGTGCTCCAATATTATTTAATTTGTTTCTGAGTGATTTGGACAGCTATTTGAACAACTGCCATTTTCTGCTCTATGCTGATGACTTGAAACTGTTTCGTGTGGTTGAGAGTGAGACTGATTCCAACATATTGCAACAAAATTTAACATCCTTTTATAACTGGTCAGTAACAAATGACTTATCACTTAATGTAGCAAAATGTTGCTGTATAAGTATTTATAAAAAAACAAGAAAGTAGATCAGAGATATATAGTGGGAAATAACCTATTGGAAGAGGTAGAAAACATTAAGGACTTGGGAATATTTTTTGACTCACATATTACATTTAGAGAACACTACAAGCATATTACGGGGAAAGCTTTACAAATGTTGGGTTTTATCTTGAGGGTGGGTGCGGATTTGTCAGTGAATTCACTGCGTTTACTGTACTGTTCTCTTGTGAGATCTCACATTGAATATGCATCTATGATATGGTCCCCTTTTTATAATATCTATAAAACCCAGTTAGAGAATGTTCAAAATAAATTTGTGAAGTATTGTGCATTTAAACTGAACATGTGGGATAGGGTCGAGGAAGTCTCCTCTCATCTTAACCTGCCACCTCTGGAGGTTAGAAGGGCGGTTAGTGATTTGTGTTTTATTCACAAATTAATCAATGGAAACATTGATTGTCCGGTTCTTCTTGGGCAAATTTGTTTAAAAATCCCTACTCGATCGCTTAGAAGTAATCAGCTATTTTCAGTTCAATTTCATCGGACTAACTATGGTTTTCATGCTCCAATCTCACGCTCCCTAGCATATTTGAATGCTCATCCTAGTATAGATCCTTTTGGAAGCTCACTTAATCTCTTTCGAAAGCAATGCTTCAGATCACTATTAAGTGGTTAATGTAAGTGTTAATTTGTAGATTCTATAACTATGATTTTCTGATAGATGTATGAAGTAATTTTATTTTATGTTTTATACTTATCTTTTAATATTTTATGTATCTGTAAGAAATGTTATAATGGGGTATCCCGTATATTGCTTAAATAAATAAATCAATGAAACGCCTTTTAACCGATTAAATGCTTTAACTTTGACTAAATAACGACGCACAATAGTTCGTGATAGTTCTTAGATTATTTAAACAGATAAAATGTTTTTAAGGACATTAGACACAACTGATTACCAAAAACCTATTTTCAAATATTTCACTAGCTTTGTTTGTTTTAACCTTTTTGTGTTCACCCTGAACAGGGTGTACTATTTTGGTTGCAACCGCGGGGTATTTCAGTTATTATTAAAGATATGACCTTGTTGTTTTCAAGTGAACCTGAGCTACCTTTCGTTAAACAAATAATACCATATCTTCCTCGTGACGCAGTGAACAGAGCGTTGATCTTCGAAGCCAGAACTCGCCGGTTCGATTCCCAGCGGGGAGACATATTTGGGTAGTAGTTATTTAAAAATAACGACCTTGGTGGCACTACCGCGTTGTCTAAAAGGAGCTGTGAAGTGCATAACTGCATTTTTCAGTTCTTGGACAACGTTGACGGAACAGGGGAAATGATGGGTTAAACATCTAAATACCCGACACCCACGGTACTCTGGTATTTAGGCATAGGCCTTCGTGGCATAGATAAAAAAACATAAACAGAGCCGCCATAGCCATCTTTATCGAGCTATAAGGCGATATTACAAATATTAAGTACCCCTTTACATCAGTTGACTGACAACTTATCAAACTGGTAGAAGCTGATTCCTATATAATGTTTCACGTAGAATGGAGGTGCATAGTCACAAATTTTCTCGCAAGGTTATATATTTATTATTACCTGACATACCCCACAGTTTAAACCAATATTGGACACCCTGTACATTAAAAATAATTAGCTTACCACCATGATACAACGAATATAAGGCAAGATCAACGGCGATTCCAAATTGGTTCGCTTTGGCACAATGACGTATGAGAGATTTTTTACCGCAATATTTTAATTAAAGCCATAAGAAGGCCTGTAATTTTTGTGAAATCTGCTATTTCTTTTAATTTCACGTAGATTTTAAAGAAAAAAGTTTTTAAAATAATATTACAGTTAATGAAAAAATATATAGTGTTTGATGTTAACTAGTTTAAAATATTATTATTAGCATAAACAACACTTACGTATGTATATAATAAAACTACTGTTTAAAGCACTTACAAAAAATATCTTATTCTTTAACTAGTTCTGGCTAGTCACAAAACTGCCAAAAAGCAACGTAAAAAAACCAAATAACAACAAAAACACGAATACAAACTTTGTTTACAAACTTTCTCACACATTACTACGTCAACGACGGTGATCACGCGATAAACGTCATGCGTAAGATCCTACCTCTTATTCATTGTTTCATGACTTACCACGGTGACGTTCCCAAAACTATATGTCCCAACTCAACTACTCGCTTAGGTAACTCTTCTACTATCACATACACAGCTGTTAACGGCGAACCAGCAAACAATAACTTGTAAGTGCCATTTTTTGATGATTCCCATAGATTTCTGACGTCTGATCCGCCATCGGCTAAACGGCAGAAGAGCGGCAACAGCGCCAGAACAGTCGAAACGGCAAGACCGGCATAAAATAATCCGGCGTAGACGGAAACGAGTCTACTTTACTTATAATCATGGAACTAATGTCTAACATTGACAACTCTGCCTTTTGATTTCATTTTGTTCGTAAATTGTGCAAGTGGCTGAAAAAGAAAAAGATTTACAGATTAAAAAATACACCGGGTGTCTTATTTTGGTGGTAAATTTGTAATGTTTTAAAGCTCGATGTTGCCAAATTTGCGTTTTTCTTAAGTTACGAAAATTGTGCACAATCTGGCAACCCCTAATGATCGGGCCACACATAACCGCACCGAGCCTTATTTTACGGTAATAGAGGAAAGTGGGGCAAAGTATTTCGGAAAAATTCAAAAGCACTTTTCATGCCCTAAAAATATACGGAGCATTTTTGTCAAGCTAAGTCTATTGTTTTGGGTATGTATATCTCTTTGTTTAAATCAAACAGATTGTCAGTTATTTCTGTTTCCTTGTTTCCAAACTTTAACTGTAGTATAGGTAAAAGTCTGGCCACACATAACCGCACTGATGTCCCAATCAACATTGTAGCACGACCGTGTCTCGTACGGTCTGAAACATGACCAGCAAATGAAATCATAAGTGGATCGAATAGCGCCGATGTTCTCTGACTCAAGCTTTCAGTTTTTTATTAGGTATAAAAATTAAAAGTTAGTGGTTAAAGCTTAGTTGTAAACAAACAATACAAGAAAAAGTGATTTAATAAGTATTAAAAAGTGTAAAATTAATTTTATTGTTATATCTTGTGAATAATTTGTGAGTAAAACTTACGAATACACTGTTATTTTTTGTTTTATAGGTTTTTTAAAATAATATTTTGAGAAATCAAATGTTTGTTTACTTGTTAAAATGGTGCGGGGTATAGGGCCGGGCACGGAGCGAAAATATTAAGCCTACAGCATTTGATTACAATGGTACAATTCAAAACCGAGACACGGCCGTGCTACGGTGCAGGACTCGGTGTGGTTATATGTGGTCAAAACTTAAAACTTATTTGTAAAGATTTAATTTATGATCAGGTGTAATTTAAAGCGTGATATAATTAACTCATATTACTGCAGTTTGATTAAGGGGATGCCGTAGCACGTTAAATGAGCTAAAATGCGATTCCCTGCCGTTTTTAAATATTTGTTTGAGAAAAAGTTGTATATTGAAAAGTTGCTTAAAATGATCCAAAGGTTATCGGAAAGTTGGTTATTTTTACGGTTATGTAATTTTGGGAAATTTAATGTGTTAATTATTACCATTACCAAAAATCGATTAACTTTCCGATAATCTTTGGATCATTTCAAATATTTAAAAAACGGCAGCGAATCGCGTTTTAGCTAATTTAACGTGCTACGGCATCCTCTTAAATACAACATTTTTGCACCACATCCCCCTACATTTTACCAGGAAAACGCACGGCCGTAGCCTGTTGCGGGTATGTGAGGCACGACCTTAAGGCTAACCTCTTGAAGTTATGTTATAAGTGTATGTTATGTATATAAGTATAACTACACTTATTTTCTTACCTTTAACTGAAGGAGGATTAAGACAAGAGTTAACATCTCCATCTAAACCAAAACAATCTGAACATCGATCTGCGGGGCAGCATCGGAGACGTCATCTAAATCGCTACTACAATCTTCACTATTTGTAGTTACACCTAAAAATGATAAAACAATAAATTAACAAAGCTGTCATATTGTTATTAAAAATAAATTTAAAGTTATCAGACTGTTAATTGGAATTACATTGGAAAAACAATGCAATATTTTTTAAGTGAGGACCTTGTTAAATTCTAAAAAGATAAAAGTTATACAAAGCTACTAGGTAGGTGACCGAAATTATTTTTATGCCAAAAAGTAGTTTAAGTGACACCTTTTTACCCAAATTTTATCCGACTTAGATATCTTGTCCTATTCAAAAGTTATGAGGAAGAGAACTTTTAAAACCGCACTGTACGTACAAATTGGAGCTAAACTTTAAAGGTGTGTAACCAGGGACGGTCATTGGGAGAGGGGGCATGGAGGCCATGCCCCCCTTAGATGCGACGCGACATCCTTTCTATTTTATTGAATTTCATACATATCTAATGGCAAATATGGCATTTATTGAGGTTCCCCCCCGCCAATGTTGGTCCGAGGGGTGAGGCTGATGATGGAATTGAAGAGTGGGGACCTTTTGAAATACGTGGGAGGTTTTGTGTAATTTTATTAAAAGAATGAAAAGTGAAATCAATAAAGAGGTTAGAGGACCCTTAATTTTTTTTTCCACCTTACACACTTTCCCTCGGCCCTTGGCCCCCCTCAGAAAGTTGATAGTATCCGCCCTTGTTTGTAACTCTATAAACGAATGGCCGAATTTTTAAAAATAAAACGGCGATGAATAGAGAATCAAAAGACATTTAAAACAAGATGCTACCTGGCCTCTTTTTCATTTGAAAAAAAAGTTGCTAGTAAGTCTTGAGACTAGACCACGTGACCGGAATCATTTTTATGCCAAAAACGAGTTTAAGTGACACCAAAGACAATTGTAGTTTCACTATAGACACCCAGAACAATGCTAAATTTTTGGTCATCAGCTTGGGCTCTCGCTTCGTGGAATTTATGAAGCGGGTATCCATCGAGTACACACGTAAACAGTACGTATAGTTTGCCGCTTCATAAATTCAGCCAGCGTCCAAACTGATGGCACAAAAATTTAGCATTGTTCTGGGAGTCTAAAGGAAACTACTATTGTCTTTGGTGACACCCTTTACTTAAATTATAGCCGATCTCGATATATTTTTCTATTCAAAAGATAAAGTGGGGAGTAGTCGTACTCTATATTACTTGTGTGAAAAGACCTTCTTACACTAGTGGGTTTGTCGCTCGGCTGACGACTCATGCAACAATATTCCCACTTATGAAAAATTGGTCAGTTTCCATACTTGTAATGTAAAGAACTAAAAAATAGATTTAGAAAAACCTATAATGATGCAAATTATCTGTCTTTAACCGTTAAATAAGAATATACCGGGTGTTGCTCCGCCAAGTGGGACATAGGGAATCCAATGTAAATTTTGAGGTAGTCAAATATTGGCTCACCTAATTATTTTAGAAAAAATGCTATAAGAACTTATTGAAGAGCACAGTAAGTTCCACCCAAAATGAAAATTTGAGCATTTTTCAACCAACCAGTAAAGAGTAAACTGCTTAAATACTTCTGCAACGTAGTATCTCATTATGCACCCTGTACTCTAGAAATCAATAATAACAACACCATATCGATTTATCAGTGACAATTTATTTATAATGTCATTGCCAAAACTGAACAATTTTATACGGGAATTTCAAAAAAGAATCCTCACATTTCATTTAAGTTTACAGCTAATTCCAACACATGCACTCACAGTCACGCAAGACAATAAAACAAATTTGTCTACATTTAGAAATCAGTTTATGACGAAAATATCAGGATTTAATCAAATGCTCAAATATTCCTCCATTAACTGCCAGACAATAACCCAAATGATTATTAAACTCATTTGCTTACGTCGGCTAGTTGGTACATCGATATTCTGGCACATTCAGCGGAAATATCATTCTTTAGTTGGCCTAAATTTTCATATTTTTTATTGGTATAAAGCTTAGTTTCTAAATGTCCCCATAGAAAAATCGTTTCGGCGAAAGATCCGGACACCTGGCTGGCCAAGATATTGCGTGGTTCGGGCCTATGATGTCGGTATTAAATGCGTTGTTCATGTATTCGCGCACAGCTCTGGTACTGTGTGCTGGGCAGCCATCCATTTAATACCAAATCTCTTGATTTTTACGAGCAAGGATGGTGGTGTGGTCTTGTCCAGTAATGTCCTCCAGTTTTCTCGTGCTAATGTTTCCTTCGGCCTCCTCTACACAAAGTATCACTTCCAAACCACGAAGGCTAAAAGCCTAAATACTAACGTACCGTGGGTGTCTTAAGCGAGGTAAGGGAGTTTGTTGACACGGGACTTAAATACTTGAAGATTTGGGAAGGAAAGACCTCCGCGGGCAGCAGGTTCCACAACCTAGAAACTCTAGGGATAAAAGAACGAACAAAGTGGGAAGTTCGGGGCCTGTCCAGTTGGACCGTATAGGGATGCATACGCGCGGAACCACGAGTTTCTCTGTTGGGAACCGTAAGTGGAGGAACTATACTGGACAATTCTTCAGAGCAGAAGCCATGGAAGTACCTATAAAAAAGCGATAAATCCCCCACAGCCCGACGATGTGGCAAGAGAGGGAAGCCTTTCTGTAAGTGAAGGATCATTAATGAGACGAATAGCTCTTCTTTGAATAGAATCAAGAATGCTTAGGGTTGTGGGGGACGCCATGCCCCAGATATGAGAACAATATTCCAAGGGAGGTCGGATTTGGGACACATATAAAGTGTATAAATTAGAAGGGGAAAAATACTTTTTGGCTCGAAGAGAAATCCAAGCTTTTTGAAGCTGCCGTGGCTATAGATACAATGTGTTTATGCCAGTTAAGGTTACTTTCAAATGTGACGCCCACAAGATTAAAGGTGTCTTTGCTCTGTAAACTTGGCCGCTCATAAGTAGAGGATGAGTATTTGATGACTCTTTTCGCGACAAGGAACATGATTGTGTTTTGGATGCATTAAAATGGACGAGATTTTTAGCGCCCCAATCCAATATTAAATTAAGATCCTGCGAAAGAGATATCTGCATCGCTCTGCGTTTGTTTTCCAAGTCAGGTTTAGTGATGGGTTTAGGAACCTGAAAACTGGAGTGAAGGGTACTATCGTCGGCGAAACTATGAATGGAATTAGTTGTGGACGAGAGAAGGTCGTTGATGTGAAGAAGAAACAATGTTGGTGCCAGAACTGAGCCCTGAGGGACTCCAGCATTTACTTGGTGAAAGCTTGAAGAATGGCCGTCCACAATAACTGATATACGACGATCAGATAGATAACTAGAGAGCCAAGTACAGAGTTTAGTTGAAAGACCATAGGAGGGAAGTTTATTAAGAAGTGCGGCATGCCAGACCTGGTCAAAAAGCTTTGGATATATCAAGAGCAACGATCTGGGACTCACCTAGAAACTCAAGAGACTTATTCCAGCAGTGTGATACGAAGGAAAGAAGATCTGCTGTAGATCTTTTGTGGCGAAATCCATACTGCCTGTCATGCAAAATTTTGTGTTTTCTAAGTACTTAAGAATTTGTGAATTAATTAGTTTTCCAATTAGCTTTGTTCGCGGGTCTAGTAATGAACCGATTCTGAACCAGAACCGAACTGGTTTAGAATTGTTTTAAAGCGCATGTCTAGTTATTTATTAGTTCGGAATTTGTATTTACCGCGAACGATTTTCTATACAGCTGAGAATGTATTCTAACCTAGCCTTTTGGTTAGGATTTTTTATGGTTAAATTGGATACTATACAAAAAAAATTAAATTCAAACAAAAAGGTAAATTGTTATACTGTCGAATGCCACTCGAGGTCTCTCGGCGGAAGACGAGGAATTCCCTGCCTCCTCTCGTTTTTAACATAAGTATGTGTATTTAACTAAGGATGAAATTCAAACAACGAAATGGTAAAATCTTGTAATATTGTCTATATTTTTTAATTAAATCTTTATTTATTTTCTTGCATACATACATTCATACGGAATATAATTAAAAATCCTTTATTTATATACGGTCAGAATCACAAAAATATTAAAAAATATTGAACAGGTATATTAACCCGCATAAAAAGTGGTAGAAACAAATAAACTGTGATACAGCGGTTTATTTCTGTACCTCAAAAACAGAAAACAGCTGACCATATCGACAATGCGCATGAAATTTCGAACTGAACTTTTAGTTCCAACAAAAATCCCAGGACTGCTAATCAGGTTACGAACCGGTCAAGAACTGATTCCTTTGTAACCCAGCGATCACAGAACTGTTACTAAAAATTCAGGATTTTACTAACCGCGAACGCTGCTTTTTCACTGCGCATGCGAATAGTCCCAGAACCGGTTCAGAATCGAACCCGCGAACAAAGCTATTATTATTAGAACTGATAGACGCAAACAGATAATTTATTTTTTGGAAAGTAAGAAAACATGTATTAAAATCAAATAATTCGCAGAAGGTAAAGTGGTACTTTTTCCCCTTATAATGTAAATTACGATAAACTTACAATAGATTGTTTTTGTACTTGCTAAACACTTCTTCCGCTTCACTTTCCGGAATCGGTAGAACAAACGGGTTTGGTGACTTTTTCCTCCAACTGCTTAACCCAGTTTTCACATTTTAAAACATGAATTACAGTTGGAATTTTCTTCGCCATCAAGTCCTTGTTCCTGGCTCCCTTAAATAAAAACTTCATTTAAATGAACAACCTACAACTATTTTTAAGCAAATATACAGGGTGTCCGGGAAAATGTGGGAAATCTCTCGCACACGTATGGAACAGATGAAAATAACACGACAAGTTCCTATAAAATTTTTCCGTTTAAGCCCCCCTGCGGAGATATGATCCCCTAAAGGGGGCAGCTAGAAAATCGATTTTCGTGAATAACTTTTAAAGCGCTCTGTATAATTTGATAATATTTTTAGTACGATGCATACTAGTAAAGACCTCTTAAAATAGTGCCCTTGAAACTTATGTCGCTTCTTTAGTTTGCCAGGGACGGACTAGTTTTTGCACATTATTGATAATATTTTTACGCCCTGTATGGTGAAGACACAAAAAATATGTTTTTGGGTAGTTTAAACCTTTTGCTAAAAAAGGTACTCTTGTTTGACATCGATAAAATGAGCCGTTTTCGAGTAAAAAATTATTTTAACAATAAGAGTTTATTTTTGTTTAATAATACAATATTTTATTTTCGATGTAATTTGTAATTTTTGATTCAGTATTGAAGTCCTCTCGTAGCAGGTCAGGAATAAGCTGCAAATGTTGTTAAAATAATTTTTTACTCGAAAACGGCTCTGATCCTATCGATGTCCATAAATTTTGCTACAAGGATAAACTACCAAAGCTATTTTTGCGTCTTTACAAGGAGCGTAAATATTGTCAGTAATGTGCCGGTGGATTATCTTATAAATTTGTGGGAAGGGGTAACAGAACATGACAAATTTTTAAAATTAAATTTTCAAGGTTACCAAGTTTATAGCTTTCTCCTTAGGATGGGAAAGTTTAAAACTTAAAAAACGTTAAAAATGGAATACCCTATTTTTATTATTGTAATCAATTGCTCGTATTAACTTTATTATGACCTGATATTGTCGTTTTTTTAGTCAGTATATGAATAATAAAGGTATTTTTCCAGGACCGTTAAAAAAAAATGCAATTTTTTAATCGTTAACATGAAGCTAAAGTACTTCATTTTAGTATACTACATAAAGTGTTCAAAAAAGTAACTTTTTTAAACACTTCGAAGCGTTTATTCACACTTTGAATTAGTGTTTTGTTTCAATGCCTACTACAGTAAACTTAAATATCAATTTATGCAAGGTAACAGTAAACGCGACATCAACTGAACCAAACGGTCAAGTTATCTTTGATTTCGTCTTTTTTTTTAGTTAATGTGTCACTAGTTTTAAAATTTGACAGTTTGCAAATAAATTTAATAAAAATTATTGAAAATAAATAGTAATAATGAATTTGGATGACTAAGAAATTGAAAAGGAATTTATACTGTTTTAGTACTATTTCTACAAAAAGTAAGTACATACAATTTTCTAAAATTATATAATAAAAGCATAGTTATCAAGAGGAAAATTGTCTCTTAAAAAATAAAGAGCCTATGATTTTTTGTTTGCAATATAATGGCTGTACAGCAAAAATTAAAATTAATAAGTTTAGACAAAAAAACATGTTTAAAATAGTATTTTGGGAAATTTTTATACGGTCGTGGAAAAAATATAGTATGTAACACATGCATAAAGTGTCTTTTTTTACTCATGGGATTGCCGCACTCGCCTAACGGCTCGTGCTGTCAAACTTCCTATTCGTAAAAAAAATATCTTTTATGCACTTGTTACATAAATACTATTATACACCATTTTTTTAGAAAGTGCATTAATCATGCAAAATAAACACATTATATTGTTCAATAATAAAAACGTATATGGCTTTATACTAGACTAGCTTCTAAACGTTAAAAATCCTTTTTTTCCCTTTTGTTATCAAAAATCCCCAAAAAGGGGAAAATCCCCGGTCTCTGGCAACACTGCATGCTAAAGAGTGTATCTTCCACTCAAAGTCGGTCTATATAAGGTCACGACATTCTGCCATATTGCTTTGACGTGTTATGACGTCACATCTCCCATTTTTCGGCCATGTTGTTCAGTGCCGGAGATATACAGTTTATTGTATTAGTAGAACAACCGTTTACACAACAGTTTTTAATTATTATTAAGTTGTAAATTCTTTTACTTTAAATAAAAAACATTTGGAATTACATCTTTCAATAAATATCACTTCCAAAGCAATGCAAAATGAAATGCGCAAATTCTAGACGCCACTGGATTGATCATCAGGTTTGATTTTACCCAGTCTTGCGTGGAGTGCCCTTCCTCGCGTCCCCGACCTCGAACCGCCTAAAAGATGAGGATATGTCGCAACCTTATAAATATAAACTAAGCTTGTATTCCACTAAAAAGTATCCTATATATTCGAAGGCATTTAGATCAGTATGAAACTCACGCCGACTTGCATGGCTACAGAACAAGAAACAAAAATAATATATATCCCATCAACATAAGGTTAAAAAGGACCCAAACTGGTTAGTTCTGGTTAACTACTTTGGCATGAACTATTTTAATAAACTGGACGAATCAATAAGGATGTTAACTCCAACAAAACTAAAGTCGGAACTCAAAAAGCTATTGCAGGTTTCTCCTTTCTCCTTGGAAGAAATTGATAGGATTGTTTCCGATTATTCAGTAACTTAGTATAACTTTGTTTGTTCCTAACGTTTTCATTTGTTCATTTATTTCTTTAATGACTATTTGTACTTGTTCGTTACCGATAATCTGTGCATTATGTATTATATACCTACTTGTTTTTAGTTTTAAGTCTTATTTTATATTTACTATTTTATATGACGTATGTAAAAATTGTAATATTTATTGACATTAATTAATAAACTAAACTAAACTAAACTAATCTGACAATTTAAGAATGACGTAAACAAAACAGAGGGCTACAAAAACCGTCAGTATAACATTTTTGAGCGTGGCTATTTTTTTATTTTGAAGAAAATAATTTACCCCTAAAAATTTATAATCCGATACGACCCAAACGATTTCCACAAGCCGAAATAATAATAATATTTTTTGGTATATTTTAAAAGTCCATAGCTACTTCCCCCACCAATGAAAAAGTATACATTAAGCTGTAAGTTTGCGGCGGAAATTCACAGCGATTCTTCTGTATACTCCTCTCGACGTACTCACATGCTGTACCTCCCTATTCCATCGTCTACCCTCGTAAAGAAATCAATAATTTATGAGGGTAAAAAAATGTTTAATCATCTGCCACTTGCGCTAAGAAAAATACAAAATATAAAACGATTTCGAGTCCAAGTTAAAAATCTTTTAATCGAGAAAGCCTTTTATAGTTTAACTGAATTTTATGACTCAACGTTTTAAATTACTATTTATCTGAACCGATTTTATTTATTTATTTATTTTTTTGTTATCCTTAGTGTATATATTAGGTTAAGTATTTTATTTGTAACTGCTTTGTCAATGAAATTTTATTTTATAACAATAAAGCCATGTTTGAGTTTGAGTTTGAGTATATTTTCTTCTTCTTATCATTTAAGATTTGCAACCCAATAGGTCTCTATGACGCTCGAGTAAATCTCCATTTAGCATCGTGGGCTCCCCTACTACAGGTTTAGCAATGAAAATAAATAAAATAGATGTATGCCCAAACAGATTGTAAGTAATATTGAATTTCTTCCTACAGTTTGATAAGAAAATTCAGTTCTTTGTGAAGTTATAAAAGCTTCCTTTATTCACCATCTAGTCCCTATTCCTGGCTCCCTTTAACAAAAACATAATTTAAATAGGCAACTATACCTATCACTATTCTTTGTTACCCTAATGACTATTTTCAAGCAAATGGAAATTATTTAAAAATAATAAAAAAAGGTTTAATGAAAACAAATAAAATAAGAATTTAAAATAGATATGTATTATGTATGCCCAAACAGATTGTAAGTACTATTGAATTTCTTCATACAGTTAGTGACTAATCTGTAAAAGCAATTTGATAGGAAAATTCAGTTTCTTTGTGATAACCCAATAGGTCTCTATGACGCTCCAGTAAATCCCCATTTAGCATCGTGGGCTCCCCTACTACAGGTTTAGCAGTAAAAATAAATAAAATATAATTAAAATAGATGTATGCCCAAACAGATTGTAAGAGTTATTGAATTTCTTCCTACAGTTACTGAGTTATCTGTAAAAGTAGTTTGATAATAAAATTCAGTTCTTTTGTGAAGTTATAAAAGATCCCTTATTCACCATCTAGTCTCTTTTCCTGACTCCCTTTAATAAAAACATAATTTAAATAAGCAATTGTACCTATCATTATTCTTTGTTACCCTAATGACTATTTTCAAGCAAATGGAAATTATTTAAAAATAATAAAAAAAGGTTTAATGAAAACAAATAAAATAAGAATCTAAAATAGATATGTATTATGTATGCCCAAACAGATTGAAAGTACTATTGAATTTCTTCATACAGTTAGTGACTTTTCTGTAAAAGCAGTTTGATAATAAAATTCAGTTCTTTTGTGAAGTTATAAAAGATCCCTTATTCACCATCTAGTCTCTTTTCCTGGCTCCCTTTAATACAAACATAATTTAAATAAGCAATTGTATCTATCCTTATTCTTTGTTACCCTAATGACTATTTTCAAGCAAATGGAAATTATTTAAAAATAATAAAAAAAGGTTTAATGAAAACAAATAAAATAAGAATTTAAAATAGATATGTATTATTTATGCCCAAACAGATTGAAAGTACTATTGAATTTCTTCTTACAGTTAGTGACTAATCTGTAAAAGCAATTTGATAGGAACATTCAGTTCCTTTGGGTTGTTATAAACAAATCAAAAAGTTCCAAACATTAAATATTGTAACTTAATTTAGGTGGGTTATAAGGTCTTTAATTGTTCTAAAGCTAAACAAAATATCTACATTACCTCTCTTACAATGGATGCAAGCAGCATCTTGACTTGGAGCAGCATTATCAGGTTCAGTTGGTCCGTTCTTTGACTCTATTACCTCAATTATTTCATTATTGGGTGTACTGGTAATGGCTTCAACTAAAAATATGTAAAGTGGCCATTTTATTTTAGGCATTGGCTAAACGACCGCCGGCTGTTTTGCTCGATTATAAGAAGAAAACCGCCGTCCGGCGGTTTTTTACATTTACGTATATAAAAATTGCCGAAAGTGTTAATTAACGTGTTTATTACCGGCGGTTTTTACTTATTTTATCGGTAGAGGCTGCCATCCTGCGGTTTTGCTTCATAAAAACTATCAAAAACTGCAGAAAATATCGCTGTCCGACGGTTTTGCCTAAAGTTAATCTAACATTAATAATTAAAAATTTAAAAAAAAGTTCTTTTTTAATATTTAACACACCATAGTTCAAAAACTAAGACGTTTAGGGCATATGTTTATATGAAGTTTTTTCTTATTTTCTGTTGTAGAATCGCCCCGTAAAGTTTGTCGGTTGAGTTACTGGACACCCTGTATGTATGTAGGTAATTTGATTGAAATTGCTAAAAACTTGTATAACAAGAAACAAAAGTGGTCCCAGTACACCAGACGTAATACATTTAGCTCCCGATGTTTGTCCATTTGTTGACAATTTGGCTTCTTTTAGATAAATATGATCTAATCAATTTTAACAAAATACTCCTAAAGCCATATATTTCTAATTTTCTTAATACAATTTTATGATTAACACAATCAAAAGCCTTAGTTGAGTCACAAAAAATAGATGAAATCGCCCGACGGTGGTTTTTCTTATAATTGAGCAAAACCGCCGGCGGTCGTTTAACCTGTGCCCTTATTTTAATATTTAAGACCTCATATCAAATTATAAACACCAGAATAATTAGGATCCCACCGCCTTACCTTTTTCTTCTTGACTAAATTCATTAGGAACTATTTCGTCTTCACTCGTTCGGGAGCCGTTACCGTTTAAACTTTCAAACCCATCATCATCAACATTTGTTGATCTAAACCAGGGTCTTAAACTTAACCTAAAATTTAAAAAGACACTGTTGCAGTTGTAGTTAATAGGGCTAAAATTAGGCATTTCTTTATGTTTTTATTAAATCTAAAACCGGTTAAGATCAGCTGATAAAATTTGGTATCTAGTAGCTGGATAACCATGGGGTTTTAAAAAAGTAAATACTGAAACATATACAGGTCGGATAAGGCACAGTATAAAATTATTTTACTCTATACAGGATGTCTCAAAAAAGTGATGACGTATCAAAGTTATATTTTTTTAAATGGAGCACACTACTATTTTATGACGGTTTTAGGTTCTACATAAAAGAAAATAATTTAAGTTTGTTAATAGTACCAAGTGTCTAATTTTATTCGTTTTTGTGATATTTGATTTTTTTTCAAAATGCAGGGTGCAATTAAATTAATTATTTTAACAATATAAACTCCTTAAGCATTTAAAATTTGTTACAAGATTAGAAAAGTCTACTACTTATCATACGTAGGTCATATCAAGATCAAATATACAGGGTGATCAGAAAATAATTTCAATTTTTTGAAAGTCAAATAGCAATATCTCTTATTTTAAATGGAACACCCTGTATTTTTTACACCACATGATGACAAACCAAATGCTCTTTCAAATGGTGTATGGTTGTCTATACCTATATTTTTATACTTTTAAGTAAAATTCCGTTTTAACATATTTTTTGTTCCAAACTGTCTCATTTAAATGTAGTAGGCTGTGATATAGCTATGACTATTTACTAAGCCGTTATTGCAAAATGTAAATTTGTTGGAAAAAAGCACAAAATTAGAAGATTTTGTATTATCTGCCACTATTTTAAAATTCACAGAAAAAAAATTCATTAGTTGCTTATAATGCTGCTTCTCATTAACACTTATTTCAGCTGAATGTCGGTAATGATAAAACTTGTGTTTTTAAACAATCTCTAACGCCTCTGGTCAGTTATCGACATTCTGTGACTCTATAACTCGTTTCTTCCATTATCCCATAATCACTGTGTCAAATCAGCATTAAGCAGCTGTGGGTTATCAGATGGTTTCTCGGGGTATTTTCGGGATTAACTCCCCAGACAAAGTAAACCATTTTTTTCACATCCCACCGGTGTCGACCCTTCAATAAAACATTGTTGCTGTAAGGAAGAAAGCGTTTTGTAAAGATCGTTAGAGCATTCAACCCCGACATTTTAAGGCACTGCAGTAATCAGCCAGGCGGTCGGGTGATATTGCTTAAGAAAAAAAATATTGTGCTATGTCACACGTTCTCAATTCAAGATAAACATTTGGACTAAAAATTTGTAAGACAGTTTGCACTAAAAAGCACAAAAGATAGGTATGAAACCTATACAGCGTTTGAAAGAGTATTTTATTTGTCGTCATAATGTAGGGGAGCCACCTGCAGTCCTTTGCTTAGGTGATCACCCGTCGACGCATAAGTAAGCACCCATCAGCTGATTGTCGGAGGTTTTTCAAGGACACGGGTAAAATCATATCCATGCACATATAAATCGAATCACAACTTCTGATAGTACCAACCGTTAATTTATGTAGGAAATTTTGTCAAAAAGTCGTCACCCATAGGGAAAACTTGGAACCAGTCCCAATTTGGCGGGTGGAAACGCACAAGTTTTAACCCCTGACCCATGACTCGCAGGTGTGAATCGTCAGGAGTCAAAGTCTTTTTACCCGGGGTGAAAACCCGGGTTTAAACCCTAGGTGGGGAATCGGCTAATAACTCCATAGGCGGTATGAATATTCGTGGTAGACTCGTTAAAAGAAACTCCCCTAAAAGGTTTTAAAAGTGTACTTATCATGAAGTATTTTTCATTACTGGCCCAAGGACTAGTGTTGGGAACACTTTCAAATGATCTTCTGAATGATATTCGAATATCGAGATATTCGAAATGTTTTCGAATATTTCTTCCGAATATTCGTATTTCGTTGTGAAACATTTCATGAAAGATCAGTCATGAATTTATATTCGTAAACACCGAACACAAATACGAAAGATACCGAATGAATGATGAATGATATTTATATCTAGGCGTTTAATATAGACAACCCGTAAAACATACCCCAAACCATCAGTAATCAAACAAAAAAAAAAATATCAGCTGTAATATTTATGGTTAAATAGCGCCAAAACTCGAAAACACTCGGAATAAGACGTGAAATAATTCGTTGCCGCAAATAGCAACAATCTTTCAATCGGTATTTCGACAGAATAAAAGCTATTGGCAATGAAATATAAAATGTTTCTAGATCTTTTGCATTGAAATAGAAATGTTTCGAAAGATGTTTCGAAAGATCTTTCTTAATGAAATATAAGATGTTTTGAAAGATTTTTCGAATATTAAAATCTTCGAATACGAATATTCGAATATCGAAATCTTTCGAATATGCACACTACCAACGACTATTAGACTGGCACCTGGTGGTGGTTATAAACAAAGTAATAAACAAAATAAATAACCTAAAATGTCACTAAGGTCGAATTGATTTTACTTTTCTCGAGGATTTTATATAATTTTTTTAACAAGATGAAAATGAAAAAAATACTTACCGATATTTACGTCTGATGAGATGTGAATTAAACTGAAGGTTAAAAGTACCATCCTTTAGTCGTGAAAACCTAAAATCGGTACTAATTTACGTTGAGCACAGCAATGTAAGGTAATATAATTGCATAATAAATAAATTCTAATTAAAGTTTTCAAAACACATCTGTTTTTTTAAGCTAAAAAGGCACATGGCTGTATGACGAAGTTATATGTAGAACAGTCTGTACTGGATGTCCCAACTCTATTTATACAAGAAATACCTTTTCTCCTGTACAGGGTGTCCCATTTTGGTTGTCCCTTATGGGAAACTTGGAAACCATAAGAGATATTAAAAATCTGATACCCCATCCTCGAGCTCTTTTTGGAGAAAACATTTATAGTAAAAACAGATCATCGCTATCGCGAAGCTTTTCAGAGATACAGGGTGATTCTCGATTTTTTCACTTTTGAAAAGGCCCTGTAGCTTTGTTGTTATTACAGATACGAGAAAACTAATTGCACATTATAAAGACACTTTTTTCCGTAGAATCCAGTGGCGTAGCCAAAAAATTTTTTGAGCTGTCATTTTTGACATATGACCCAAACATGTTTTTTTATAAGGGACGCCCTATAAATGATTAGGTAATTAAATTGCTTGTTTTTTATGATTAAAATAATATATCATAGTAAGTGGTTTAATAAATTTTTACGTCAAATATTGGAAAAATTATGATTTTAAAGACGCACTGCGGCTTCTATCTGTTTTTTAAATTGTTTTATATTTTTCTTTAAAAACAATACTGCCATCCCTCAACTCAGGAGACATTTCCGTAGAAAAAAACAAAAATTAATTAATTAAAATTTTTTATTATTATTTTTTTTTTTCTACGGAAATGTCTCCTGAGCTAAGGGATGACAGATTCCTTTTAAACAAATTAATTACTTGTTATTATATCTTTTGTCATTCTGACAGTGACAGAATTATATAAAAATGATTAGAACCAAAATATTATTTCCTTTCTTCACTTTTAAATGGTAACAAGTATATCACCATACTACTGGTATCCTAAAAACCAGCAATAATTGAAGTATAGTGTGTTATACATTTTTGATGTAGAATTTATTACAGAATCAAAATTTGTTAAAATATACAGGGTGCTCCATTAAAAAATACCTAAGTGACGATTTTTGAGACACCTTGTATAATAACTATTACTGTCAGTAAAAAAGTGTATCCAAATAAATATTTTTTATTTTTTAAGTTTTATTTTGTAACTTGTACAAGGGGCAAAGTGATTTCGTGTATAACTATAGTTGGGACAACCTGTATATACACATACCTTTTGGATTTATTATCGGGTCTTAGGCTTTCAATTTCATCAGCGAACTTTAACTTTTTTCCCGGCCTTCTTCGATGGCTATCTTTTTTATCGGGCATTGTAGCAACTATCTGTGAGTGAATCAAACTTAGGAGCCAGGCCATGATTGTAGGTACAACAACTTCCATACATGAAATTCCCTAAAAAAATATCATTTCTATTAATAATCCTATTTGAATTTCATTTTTAATTATTTAAAAAAAAATGTTTTTTAATAAGGCACTGGCTAAACAATCGCAGGCAGCATTGCCCAATTATAAGAACAAAACCGCAATCAGGCCGCCGCGCCGTATTTATTTATTTATTTACTCATTAACGGGCATTGCCCAATTACACTTTTAAATAACAAGCATCTACATATATATCTAGTACTAAGCTTTTTAATTAACAAATATTCATGACTAAAATTTTATATTTTAGTTAACCACCAAAATACTTAAAAAGCAGTAAAAAGTAACAAAGCTACTAATGATTAAGAAACAAGAAAAACAACATCTAAAATTAAATTTAAAATATACACACTAAAAAAATCTAACTTTGAAAAATAAAACAACATGAAGCCTTAATCTATAAAATATTGGACTTCATAACCCTTCGAGAAGCCTATTTAGGGATAGATTAAATAAATCGTCCCCAAATTTATTGGCATGCTTCATCAATCTATTTATTGGGGAAAATTGCCCATACAACCTTTGGTGAAAATTTGTTTGAAAGGTAACGAATGCCTTAATGTCCTTGAAGGAACATAGAAATTTATAGAGAAAGAGCAGTTCACCATTGCACATTCCCGTGAATTAGTTTAAAAGAAACAATACATCAGCATTTTCACGTCTAACTTTCAAGCTTTGCTATATTAATAGCTTTTTCAAGATCTTCAAAATTTATTGTTTCCTGAGGAATATCAATTTAAAGGCAATGTATCTTAAAACTTTCTCTGAACAGAATTTAACATTTTAACATATTCTCATAATATGGATTCCAAACAACAGAACAATTTTCCAAAATGGGTCCTTTAACAAAAAAGTCCATCTTTTATGATAGCAAAAAAAAATGTTTAATGCTTTGCCAATTGACGTTCGACAGATAAAACAGTATAAAGCTTTTAGAAATAAGGTTAAAGCCTTTTTAATCCCACAGGCTATTTAAACTGTCTGTTATTTTTTATAAGGTTATAAATAACATTATAGCATCACCTAGTATATTGGGTCACATTGATGATTTTTATGTACCCCCTAGAAGTTTAAGAATGCCACCACTGTGTTTCCCAACCTGGACTTCTTTGGTCTGTCTATCAACTCATTTAGAAACAAACTAAAAAAGATGATTCTGGAATGTTAAAGCTAGTTGTTAAGCACTCATGTCAAATTTTTATTATTGTTATACTTTTAGAGTTTATTGTAGAAAACAAATGTAAAATGGTGTATCCGTTTAATAAATAAATAAATAAATAAATAAAAATTACTGGGCGCATGGGTTATTTTAGATTTTGACATGTATTGTTTTCCGTCTCGTTTTTTATAAATAATTTTTATGTGATGTATATATTTTTTCTTTTTTAAACTATTTTTATGAAGAATGACAATTTATAGTATGTGTGATTTTAGCATGTTGTTTTAAAAATTGTATTGTATTGATTTGTTTTATTCTAATTTTGTGTAGCTGACTTTTACAAAATTCATGTCATTCAGTCACATTTTCCTTTTTAATTATTTATTTATTGAATACGACTATTAGTATAAGTTTTACCGTTTTGTTTGTATGTTTGTGGTATATACATGGATTTTGTTTTTATTTTTACAACATTGCATTTTTATTACTCCGTCGAGCGGGACATAGGGAATCCCATGTAAATTTTGAAGTAGTCAAATATTGGCTCCCCTAATTATTTTAGAAAAAAATGCTATTAGGATTTATTGAAGAGCACAGTAAGTTCCACCCAAAATAAAAATTTGAGCATTTTTCAACCAACCAGTAAAGAGTAAACTGCTTAATACTTCTGCAACGTAGTATCTCATTATGCACCCTGTACTCTAGAAATCAATAATAAAAACACCATATCGATTTATCAGTGACAATTTAGATCATTAATTTATAATGTCATTGCCAAAACTGAACAATTTTATACGGGAATTTCAAAAAGAATCCTCGCATTTCATTTTAGTTTACAGCTAATTCCAACACATGCACTCACAGTTACGCAAGACAATAAAACAAATTTTTCTACATTTAGAAATCAATTTATGACGAAAATATCAGGATTTAATCAAATGCTCAAATATTCCTCCATTAACTGCCAGACAATAACCCAAACGATTATAAAACTCATTTCTTACGTTGGCTAGTTGGTACATCGATATTCTGGCACATTCAGCGGAAATAGCATTCCTTAGCTGGACTAAATTTTCATATTTTTTATTGGTAGCTTAGTTTTTAAATGTCCCCATAGAAAAAATCGTTTGGCGAAAGATCACGTCGATTTTCTTCACATTTGCAATTATTGATTACTGTGCCTGTAGTTTCAAATTTTTTATCGTCCGTTCTATTGTCGATTTACTTGGTATTGGCCTATTGGGAAAATAGGCTGCAAACATGTCCGCTACTCTTCGATAACTATTTCCTGGTAAAACCATTTTATAATAGTGATTTTTCTTGATTTAAGTAGTTCATTATTTAAAAATGATGTGACATTGATCTGACAACTTGAGAGTAAGAGGTTAAATAATTTTTCTAGTATTTTATTATAAACTTCTAATAATACAAGGCGCGTAAGAAGATAGGAGATTCGTAACTTATTTTAGCATTTATCTCTTAGCTGGCGGACTGAGAAGAGCTGAAATTTGTACACTAGGTACAACTTTTCGTGCTCTTTAAAAAATCCTAATAATATTTTCTTCTAAAATAATTAGGGGAGCCAATATTGGACCACTTCAAAATTTACATGGGATTCCCTATGTCCCGCTCGAAGGCAAATGGTTTATTTTAGGCAAATGGCTTCTGCGCCTTATGCAAATGCACTTCTGTCTGGGCAAAGGACTTTATGAAAACCAATTTCAAAGCCATTTGCCTAAGGTAAATGGCACACCGTTGCCTAGCGTAAACGCATTGACCGTTGTCCTTTTAGGCACATGACTGTGACATATTTTTATGGACCCTCTGTTAGGCGTTGTTTGTTGGCCCTTGTATATGTTGTATTACATTTTAATTAATGTACGTTTCGAATATCACTATTTTTATTTGTATTTCGTTTGTACGTTTGAATTTTGTATTTTGTTTATATGTTCATGTTTTTATTTTTACCTCTAAAATTCATTAAAGAAATTGGAGGAAATTCTTTACTAGGGCGTCCATTAATCACGTGAGGCTTGAACAGGGGGAGGAGTTCGTAAAAAATCACGAAACATCACTAGGGAAAGGGGTGTGTAGGAAAATATCACATCCATTGATATTTTTGATGAGAAACTGCAATTTTAATGTCTATCTGAATATTTTTATCACAGTTTTTATTTTTAGAATAGAATTAGATTAGTCTTCTCTAATATTGTAAAAAAATAAGTAAAGTAAATAAAAATATATATTTTGTACCAAAAAATACACGTGATAGGAAATGGGGACGGGGGTTAGTTTAAAACCTTACCAAGTATCACTAGGGGGAGGAAAAGTCAAAATTTTGTTAAAAAACTTCACATAATTAAGGGACGTCCCTTTACAAATATTTCTATTTCCATTTGCCTTAAAATTGCTTAGGCAAATGGGATCAACTAACTTAAATGCCATTTGCCTAGGCAAATAGCATTTGAAAATGAAAAAACACCATTTGCCTAAAATAACCATTTGCCTGCGACATGTAATGTAATAAGGCGCTTGTAAAGCTCACCTAGGTTAAGATTATGAGTCCAGTAGCGTCTCAGTGAAAACCACAACCAATATTACTGAGAAAAAAACGTACGCCACTGACTTTTTATAAAGTTTTTATTATTTTTGATTAGCAATTAAAAATGCTTTTTTTCTTCGTTTTCGAGAAAAAAAAATTAAAGCCCCATTAATTTCTTCTAAATTATTTGCCTTAAAATAAATAAGCAGTCGAGCATTTTATCGGAAATCGCCATTTTCCTTATTTACTAAGATCAAAATTGTTTTTTTTTAAATTGGGATTTTATTTGATGCTGTTTATGGATACTTTTTAGTATCACTTAAAGTGAATTTAGTTTTTTTTCTTGAAAACAAAGCAAAAACACTAAAACGTTGCGTGGATACTTTACCTCTAACTAAATCTAGATCAATTAAATCAGTGTTTAATTTAGCACTTCGCATCTGTACATGGTTCAGTCCATAACTTCTTTGATGTTCTCTTTGCTCTATTTTTGTCTCCCATAATTGTTTATCATACGTTCCTATCTTTTGTTGATACCTGCAAAACAAAAACCGACATTTCAATCAATTTATTGCGTATGTGGTATTCCCGATAAAACCACATTTGATAAAACTTGCAGTAACTTATAAACAGTGATTGAAGCAAAGAGCTAATGTTGCGCCCTTGTGATCAGTGTTGTGATTTAACCAATTTTTTTAACCAAAAATAAATTTCTTATTCTAAAAAATTCAAAAACCAAAAGAAAGGTTGTTTAGGTAAAAACTTAAATGTTACTTTATTTTTCCTTCAATTTGTGGTTTTTCCTTCAATCTGTACAATTAGGACAACAATTTTTTAAAACCAGTATCCAAAAATAATTTCTTATTTTATTTCTTAAGGTCAATGCATACTAAGCGCTCTAAGTAGCTTTCCAGTGACGCATATAGAGCGCTCCCGAGTAGCTCAGAAGCATTTCGTTCTACTTTATGGCGTTCCAGTGACGAAAAGTGTTATGCACCTGAACTACTCCGTTTTTCTTTCCCCTTGCCTCATGCACCAGCCCCTCTTTTGATTTTGTGCTTCAAACGTGTTTTTATGGTTAAGGATGGATTTTTAAAATTGATTTGTTTAAAATGGAATTAGATATTAAAAAGAGATTATTATTATAAAGCCAAGAAAAGTTAAAAAAAAACGAAATTTTAAAATTTCCTAAAGTTATCTCTCTTTCCTTGTCTAGGGATGCGTTCCAGTGACTAACTTTTTATAGCAGATCAAGAGCTTCAAGCCCTGGAGCGTGACGCACAAAAATTTTCGTCACTGGAAAGCTACTCAGGTCAGTACGCTCAAATATTTTACATGCATATTTGAATTTTGTACAGAACTTAGCACTTATTTAGATCTCCATTTCTTTGCGGCGAAGTCCACAGCCAAGCATAATTTCTCCAGTATTGAGCTTGGCTCACCTTTTTCTACATTTATGTTTTGGTGGGATATCATTTCTTTTTGTAAAGAAAACTAGGCAGGTATTTAAATTTAATATTTTTTAGCGTTTCCGCTGCATAGTTTTTTTTATGCCGTTGTCTACATTTTCTTAAACGTTAGAAATAACAGTGCGCATTGCCCATTCATTATCTGCTACCTTTTACACGCTTCATGTTTATGCCTAAATTAACCAAGTCCGGCCGATATAACAATTCAACGACACACACTTTTTTTATGGGGACACTACTTATTTTTTGACTTAATTTTATTTTTATATTTCTGTTTGGTTTTTAGGAGGGGAAGATCTGCTATCATGGCACTTGAGAGGCTGTGCGATTGCATAGTCGAGGGCTTTGAGAGGGGTGAATTTGTGGGGGCGGCTTTTTGTGATCTGTCCAAAGCCTTCGACTGTGTTTCGCATAGTATCCTCGTGAGTAAGTTGAAGTTTTATGGTTTGTCGGACTGCGCTTGCCAATTGATTGAGAGTTATCTCTCAGATAGGCGTCAGACGACTTTCTTTCAGGGAGAAACATCGGGGGAGAGACATATGAACCACGGAGTGCCTCAGGGCTCTATCTTGGGACCACTCCTGTTTCTAATATACATTAACGATATATCCTCTTCCCTGACGGAGGGTAGTCTGACATTATATGCTGACGACACAAGCTTCATTGTGCGTTCAGATGAGTTTACTGATGTGGATGGAAAGGTTAACCAATGTATGGGTGATTTGGCCGAATGGTTTGCAGCAAATGAACTCACTCTAAACAGAACTAAAACTGAAAATGTATTATTCTCTTTGAGGTTGCATAATGCCACTGCATACTCTGAACATGTCAAATTTTTGGGTGTCACCTTGGACTCCAAACTCACATTTGAAAAGCACGTTGATATCATCTCAAGCAGAGTCGCCTCTGCGGTTTACGTGCTGAGAAATCTTTCAAGGACCGTTGAGGTGGATGTGTCCATGCTAGCATATCATGCACTGGTCCACTCGGTTTGTGTGTATGGTCTGCTGGCGTGGGGCCATTCTCCTCACGCGTCTAGAATTTTTGGCTTGCAGCGAAGGGCAGTCAGGGTCTTGGCAGGAATCGGCTATAGGGAGGATGTACGGGCCTATTTTAGTCAGTTTCGGATTCTCACCATTCCATCCCAATATATATATATGAGGCACTCGTATACATACACCAGAACATCAGTAAATACGAAACCTCTGTAGAAGTACACCAGTACGATACAAGAGAGCGCAACAACTTACGTATTAAATTCCTAAGACTGAGGAGATCTTGGAATGCCACCCTGCATTATGCCCCTACTTTTTATAATAAACTGCCACATGAGATTAGGGAGTTAGGTATAAATAAGTACAAAACTGTGATAAAGACTTACTTAATAGATAAGAGCTTTTATAGCATTGAAGAGTACCTGAATTGTAATGTAGACTTAGAAAATTTTAAACTATAGGCTATAGGCTAAAATGTGTCTGTTGTCTTTGTATAACTTTTTAATGTAATTTGAGTTAAACTGTTTTTATCTTGTATATTTTTATATTTTTTATATTGTTGTAATGACGAATGTTAAAACTTATGGTTTGATCTGAATAAAGATTACTTAGATAAGTTTTTATTTATCCCATAATTATTCCACAGGAACATAGGACACGTCAATACAATAGTTTTCTTAAATTTATACAATACTACATATATGTAAAATAATCTAAAATATACAAATCACATCAAAATAACAGTTTAAAATTTTTTAAAAATTACACAAACATTAATATTTATCACAGGTCTATCACATCGTTAAAAAAATCATGAAGCGTGTAATATGCCTTAGAGGATAACCATGCTTTTACTTTTGTTCTTAGTTGTTCAAGAGGCCAATTTCGTATATGCATCGGAAATTTATTCCAGATTTTTTTAATTGAAAAATCCACGTTTTTTTGTAGGTAGTGTAATTTATAAAATGGTGTTTGCAAATTATACTTATTTCTAGTCTCATAATTGTGATTCAGAATACTATCTGAAAATATATCTGGATTTTTTTGACAAACAGAATAGACTCCAGGATGTACAGGCTAATCACAGTCAACACTTGTTTTGCTTTAAAGATCTCCCTACAACTATCTCTCTGCCTCATTCCATACACACTTCTTATACACCGTTTCTGCATCACTAGGACCCTGTTAATATGAGTTGAATTACCCCAAAATATAATACCATATGCCAACCTCGACTGAACAAATGCATGATATGCCATTAGGGATGCTTGCTGACTTGTACTAGATGAAAGAACTCGAAGCGCATAATTATATCTAGCCAGGGATGTACACAGCTGATCGACATGATCTTTCCAGTTAAGCTGTGAGTCGATGGTTACCCCCAGAAAAAGAAACCGAGTCAACTGTTGTTAAAGTGTTATTTTTATATTCCCATTCTAATTTACTATCTTTGTCATTTTTAAAATTAATAATCTGGGTTTTTCTACGTTTAGTAGCAGGTTGTTTTTAACAAACCACTCATCCAACTCATTAATCGACTCACTCACTTTCTCCATACACTCATGTTTTGTGTTCTCACTAAGTATCAGGGATGTATCATCAGCATATAATATTACCCTCTGGCTTGAAATACTGGGCAGTTCATTAACATATAGTATATACAGAAGGGGGCCAAGGATGGAGCCCTGTGGCACTCCTCTCAGCACAACTTATTACCCCAGACTTAATACAGCACCCCTCTTCATCCGTCTCAACAACCTGCTGTTTTCTGTTGTTTAGATAAGATTTAATTAGGCTTAAGGCCACTCCCACTACACCATACATTTCAAGCTTTTCAATCAAAATTGAGTGATCCACCGCATCAAAAGCCTTGGATAGGTCAAGACACAGGGCGACAGTCTCCCTATTTCTATTGAGAGATTCAAGAATGTTTCTAAGAGCCTGGTAGACTGCACGCACTGTGCCCTTGCCCCTCCTAAATCCATTCTGCCTACCAGAAAGAACATTGTTGGCTTCAAAAAGGTTTCCAATCTGCCATACATAATCTTTTCAATTATTTTATTTATATTGGACAGCAATGTAACAGGTCTATAATTTTCAAATTTATTTTTTTCCCTTTTTTATAGATTGGCTTCACATATCCCAACTTAAGGCTGTTAGGATAAACTCCTGTGACAAAAGAAAGATTTACTATGTGTGAGATTGGATCTGCGATAACATGAGCAACTGCTTTTAGCATCAGCATCAGTAGTTTTCATACAAAGTTAGGGTGAAACAGATCCTCTATGAAAACTATGAAGACTCACTCCCTATGTGATTTTTTAAGAGTTTAATAACAAAGAACAAATTAGATGTGTATTGTTTGTCATGTCCCAATATGTTTAGGAAAAAAAAACAATGCTTTTAACTTGTATGGTGGGTCAAAATATATATCACCATTTTTTTATAATGGCAATTTTTTCTTTTATTTTTTGTTATGGAATTTTCTTTTATATGTTTTTGACATAAAGGTAAAACATGTTTAGTTAAAAGTATCAATATTTTGTTGTTTCTGTACCTGAAGGGTTTTTTTATAACATGTTTCTTCGTACTGCAAAGAGTTAATGGATATTTAAAATAGCTTTAAAAATACTACATCAAGTATATCTTACTTAGTTTTGAAATGGCCATCCTAATCAGGTATTTGGGTAATTTTCAAAGTGCCATAATTTTGTAGTAGGTAAAGGTATTAATTTTATATTCTGGTGTTATAAAGTACTCATTAGGAGCTTTTAAAATGATGTGCCACAAGACCCCCCTTTCCATTTAATTTTTATTTGCAAAATGGCGCCCAACTCTCAGTTTGACATTTACAAGTGTCATTTGGTTTGCCTTAAATTTGGTTAATATCCCCAAACAGCAAAACTTTACACTGAGCAATCCCCCACATAAGCAAAGCAGGCGTCGCCACTATTTCTTGACCTTGCTGCAGAGCTGCGATTCACTACCAAACAATGGTTAAGCTGTGGAGCGGACATTAAGCATCGCAAGACCCGTTCTTTACTTATATGGGGATTGCCCAGTGGAAAGTTTTTGCTGTTTGGGTCGTCTTATTATTATCTCAAATTTTTCCTGAAAAAAATACCAAAGAATTCAAAGGTTAGGAGGGGGTCCTGACTTTAAACATGCACTGTATTATGCAAATATTCACGATTTATTAAGATATTTTAATAATTTAATTTGTCCTATCTTAAACCTTTATAATTTACTTAAACTTAGGTATCTCCAAAATTTAAAATTTGCAGATAAGACATCTATCATTAATTAGCTCTTCATTTTAAAGAGAAAATATTAATAATAGATTTATCTTTTAATTACTGTATATATTAAATAGTTATATTTAGAAAGCTTTCTTTAAAAGCTTTAATTTTTTTATTACTAATTATTTAGGTAAAACTAAATTAAAATTTTAAAATCAAATTTACTTATGAGAAACATATTTAATTTAATTGATATTATGTTCTTGAATTTGAACATAATCGACCCCAAATTATTCAATCTTGATTCTAGGTCATTTTTCATAATTAGAATCGAAACATACTTATAGGTCCACCATTTTATTGCAAAAATTTTGGGTAAAATTAAACATGTAAAAACAAAATATTTATTTTGTAAATTTGGGCGCAATAATGCGTTAAACAACTCTTAAACCCTTAATCAATAAAAAATTAAAAATTATAAGACTTTTTTTGCTCTTACCAAACAAATATTTCTTCAATACCCATTTATTGTCACTGTACAAAAATATTTTTCACGTTTCATAGGGAAAATTAACAAGATTTAAACCAAATCCGGCATGGGATTAGCTCTCAAACTTTCTTTTAAAACAAATTTAGCTGATGAACTTGAAAATTTAATTATTTTTATTTTTGTCCTAAAATTTCACTTCAACCAGCTGATTTTGGGCTAACCTGAAGTTTGGCAATTTATTCTTCTTCCTTTTTTTATCAAGCGTTATATGCCAGTCATAGAACCATAAATATGAGACATGCCACATACTTAGCCCCTAAAGTCTATAATCTTTTACCACAGTTTATAAAGAGAATAACAAGGAATGACATCTTTACAAAAAGAGCAGATTGTATATATTTAAAAATCATTGACGCTTTTGCAGACAAATTTGGTGAGTTTAACTGTTGTAATCTTCAGGGTTATTTTTCTTCTTTTTTCTGTGTAGTGAGATGTTTTCTGCAGAGTATTGCTCTGTATATTTGTTGATTTTTGTTTTTGTTTTTTAGTCATATAAGATTTGATTTATTATTTATTTTTTAGGTTATAAGTTTATTTTTACCTTTGGTTGATTTTTTAAAGTTTATTATTATTGTTAATGAAACAAAAGATACAAGACATTTAGCTGCAATCACTTTTCCTCTATCCTCCTTCGTTGTTTTTGTGGTTATCATTTCCACCCAGAACCATCCAGATAAATGCATTTGAAAACGTCATAATGCCACTGACTATTAAAAACATGTATACTGAGTTGATAGGCTTAAAGCCAGGTTTGATATGAGTAGTGCTATTCCTCCTTGTATTATTTTGAGATAATCTGGAATCTTGGCAAAAGTGTCTTTGAGTTTAAGTTTTTAGTATGTTTGATAAAATGGCAAAGATGCTTATCATGAAAAAAACATATCCAAATTTCGGCCCTCTACGTTGAATCTCATTTAGCAAAATGTTGTTTGAGAACGTTATGCAGTTGGCGGAAGTCAGAAAAGGCATTTCCAAAACAAATGGTTGTTTGTAGCGAGGCCAAGATATCGTTGTAAGATTTACAACAGCAGATTTAAGTTCATCTACAGCTTTTTTCGTAAAATGATGAGTTGTTTTTCTTCTAGATTTAGATTAAGGGTTTCCTGATAGTCTGTTAGTGTTATAACTGAAACAAAATTATATATAATTTTTTAGAATTTTAGTTGTGGTCCAAAGAAAATACTCTGAGCTTTTATTTAATTTATTGATATCAACATACAAAATTGTACATATACACGTCATAAAATTTAAAATATAATAAGGTAAAACACATTTGACACCTAAAATTGACATATTAGAACATTGACACATTAAAACATTATAAAAGTAATAGAGATATCAACAGTATTTAACAGAATAAAATGTCATATAGACAAAATAAAATTAAAATTAAAACATTTAAACATAAAGTAATATAAATACACAATATACAGAAAACATTCCAAAACATAGACAATGTAATAAAACATCATAGGCGGCAACAACATTACCCATTGAAATCAAAGTTAATATCCTTCAAAATCTGAGAGGAAATATTCCTCCAATGAAAAAAAGCCTTTCCAATTAAATTTTTTTTTATTTTTGCTTTGAAAATATTGTCATTAAGAGCTCTTATACTCGTCGGTAAGCAATTAAAAAACTTCACTGCAAGATATCTGGAGCCATTCCTGGATCTATTGAGCCGACTGAAGTCACACACGAGATTTTCATTGCCTCGAGTAGGGTAATTATGAAGGTCTCTATAACACCTAAAACTATTTATATTTTTCTTTATATATAGTAGACACTCTAAAATATAAATGCATGGCACTGTGAGGATCCCAAGCTCCCTAAAAAATTGTCGGCAATCCGCTCTATAGTGTAAGCCACTAATGAGGCGAATGCATTTTCTTTGCAATCCAAAGATCTTGTTCAAATGAGGTGAATGACCCCATGAGAGAATGGCATATGATATGTTAGAGTGGAAATATCCATAATATGCCGACAAAACGGTCTGCAGTGATGTAACATGAACAAGATTCCTGATTAAAAAGAGATATTTAGACAATTTTTTGGATAAATGGATTACCTGATTTTCCCAGGTTAAGCCAGGATCAAGGTATACCCCAAGAAACTTTACTTCTTCTACACCAGCAGCTATAGAAGCATGTTCTGGCTTTGGGTTTCTAAGTGAAAAATGCATGGTTTGCGTTTTTGAATTATTTAGAGATAAACTATTTGCAATGAACCATTGTTGTACACTTGAGTCAATGCGATTTAACCTCATATCAGGGAGCTCTGATGGATGAAAGCTTACATAATAAGTGGTATCATCTGCAAAAATAACTGTCTTAGCCAAGTCCTGAGAATGAACAAGATCGTTTATGTAGATGAGAAATAAAACAGGACCCAACACTGAGCCTTGGGGTACTCCATATTTTAACATCTGGGAGGATGAAATATTTCGATTAAAAGAGACAAACTGCCTTCTGTCCGAGAGATAGGATCCCACCAATGCCACTGCACTGCTGTGGAAGTTATAATAAGTAAGCTTTTTCAAAAGAATGTCATGAGTTACGCAGTCAAATGCCTTGGTGAGATCCAGGAAAGATGCATATGTGTCAAGAAAAGCTTCAAAGCCCTGTAAGATATTACTAGTAAGACAATCAATTGCTAAACTGGTCGTTTTATTTTTACGAAATCCAAACTGACTTACTGTAAAAAGTTTATTAGATTCAAAATGATCATTAAGTTGTTTTTTAATAATTTTTTCATAAATTTTTGATAAAATCGGTAAGATAGATATGGGGCGGTAGTTACCACAATCATCAACTGACCCTTTACCTTTGTAAAGAGGAATTACTTTAGCAGTTTTGAAGACTGCTGGAAAAATGTTAGAAGATACCGATTCATTAATTAGTTTTGTTAAAGGTACAAAAATAACATTTTTAAGAGTTTTTACTATTTTAGTGTTTATATTGTATGAGTCCTTACTCTTACTGTTCCTCAGTGATGTTATAACATCCCTGACCTCTACAAAACCCACCGTTCTAAATTTGAACTCAGGAATATTAATGTTTGACAGATGATTAAGGTAGTCTGTAAAAGGTTTGTTGGAGCGTGGAAGTTTACCTGTAACACTTTCTGCAATTGAGCAGAAATATGAATTGAACTTATCAGCATTTAGAACTGTAGCCTTCTGCGACTGATTTTCTTTTTTGTTTTTTATCAAATCCCACATGGCCCGCTGAGGATTGCTGGAATTTTTAATAGCAGTGTCGTTTGCTTTGATTTTCGCGACCTTTATAGCTTGCCTATACTGTTTTTTATACTCATTTACGGTCTTTTTTGGCATGGCAATAGAATTGATTTTATTTAGTGAGACCAAAAATTTAAGCCTTTCACGCATTGTTTGTAGGTTTTCATCAAACCAATTTTCTTGTTTTTTATTATGATTTATTGATAAAAGCTTTGATTTTAGAGGAAATGATGTTTCTATTGCATTAGTAATAGTGTCATTAAAAGTTTTAAATTTGGTTTCTATATCAATGTTTTTATCATCAACAAAGGCAAAATTAGTTAATTCAATTTTGTTATATAGAGCAAAAAGCCCCTCTTGTGTTATCGGCCTATAATTTATTCTGGTTTGAGAACAGTTATCAAGAATCTCACACTTAAAAAGTATACCACTATGATCCGATACGTGGTTAAAATCGATAGGTTCTGTAGAGGTAAGGGAGCAGTCCACATTTGTAAATATATTGTCAAGGCATCTATTAAATCGAGTATTAAACTTAACAGTTTTTTAAGATTATAAGTTCTAAAGAAGTTGCAGATTTCCAGAGCTTGGTTGTCTTTTTCATTAAAATGTACGTTAAAGTCACCAGTTATAATAATAGGTTTCAAAAAATTTAATTTAT